>CANUEY010395412.1:0-39747 GCA_948099555.1 Croton setiger
GACAGCCTGCTGCCTTCCTCTGCCATAGCCGTTGACTCCTCTCTCTCTTCTTCCAATCTTTGTCTCCTCCCATCGTCATCGTTCTGCTCTTCCCTTCAATCACGCGATTTTGTTTGATTTCGCCCTCTCACATCTTCCTTCTTTCTTCCGTTGGAAATGACTCCTTCAGTCGTCCTCGTTATCAGAGACTGAAGCGTGGTCCCTCTGTTTCTCTTCTCTCTTTTTTTCCTTTCTGTATTTGATCAAATGCCCATTTTCGTTCTTTCTCTTTCAACTTCACTCACTTTTCTCTTTATTCCCTTCAATTCCCGCTCCAATTTCATCAGTAATTTGCAAATCCCTTTTGAATTTGAATTCCCCCTCTTTCTGCTTTCTGAAGAACCCTAGCCCCTTTTGTTTGATCTCGATTTCTTACAGATTTTTTTTTCTTGTTTTTATTTTATGTTTTATTTCGTCCGACTGTTATTATTATTATATATTTTTTATTTTATTTTTTTTTATATTTAAATGTAATTGAACCTAAACCTAATCTTAAACCGAACCAAATTTTGCAATTGAACCGAAAATCACCTTGAATCGAACCTAATCTTAGATCGAACCGATTCTGGTTCGATCTGTCTATTAACCCAAATTCGATTTCTACCCCTAAACTTCTTGATATTTATACATTTACCCCCACATCTTTCAATTTGATTCAATTACATCCTTCCTCTTTTCTTTATTTACTAATTCAACCCCAAAACTTCTACTTTCCTTCAATTTTATCCTCTTTACTCCAATTTTCTCAAAATCACTCCATTTTTATATTTTTCTCTTCAAAAACAAATTTAAAACTTTATTCAATCACCACTCTTAAAACATCTTTTAATTTTTTAAATGGAAATCAAAGCAAAACCAAAATTTAAACATTAAAATTGAAAATTCATCCAAAAAGGGAAATTTGAATAAAATTAGAAATTTTTCTTTTTTGTATCTTTTCTTAAATCAAAAATTAAAAACAAAGATTTAAACAAATATATTTTTTTGAGAAAAGGGAATTTCTTGGTTAAAATAATTTGAGGAGAAGAACACTTAAAACATTCTGGAATTTGAACAAACGAGAGCTGTTTATGGAACTTCTGGATATTTCATCGAGCTGTTGGCATTTTTGTCATCATTGGTACTTTTTGGGGCAAAAATTAAGCGTCAACAGCAACAATATAATGAAGTGTTACTTGTTCATTATTCATCTGATGATCAATTGACAGATATCTTTACCAAACCACTGCCAAAAGAAAGATTTGAAGAACTGAAGAAAAAGAATTGGTGTTTGTCACTTAGATGCCAAGGAGGAGTGTTAAATTTTGGCAATCTAAGTTCTAAAATAATTGAAGACTCATTCAAATCGGTTGCAGAAATCTCTCAACCTAATAACCAGCAAAAACTCAAGGAATTAATTAGCATTTTCTTTTTTTCTTTCTTTTGTAATAGCTCATTTGTTGAATAAAATTAACTGAAGTTGTTATTTTTTCTGCTTATAAATATTTCAGTTTCAAATGTATCAACCCAGAATTAATAAACATCATTCTTCTAACTTCTTTTGTTATCTTTGTTCCAACAGAACTCCCTATTGTAAATATTATTTAAATGAACTCCCAATTGGAAATTTTATTGAAATGATTTATTTGTATGTCTTGTTTCAGCCAATGCAGTTGTTGAAGGTCAGTGACCTTCGCTACTCAAACTGTTTAATCAAGACCCCTGACTTTCAGCAAGTCCCGAATCTTGAGAAGTTGAATCTCGAAAGATGTAAGAGTTTGCTTGAAGTTCATCAATCTATCATACTTCTTAAAAAACTTAATTTTCTGAACTTGAAGAACTGCAGTAACCTTGTGACTCTTCCAAACAGCTTGTGTAACTTGAAATCCCTTCACACTCTTATCTTGCGTGGTTGTTCAAAACTTAAGAAACTGCCAGATAGGTTGGAGGATTTAACTAGTTTGGTGGAGTTTGATGCAGATGGTATTGGTGTTCAACAAACGACATTTGAGCAATGGGACTCCCATCTACCATCATGGCTGATGCCTTGGAGATGGAAGAATCCACATCCTCTGGCTACAGCATTTCCTTCTTGGTTGGCTTTACCCTTTTTGCAGAAACTAAATTTAAGTTTTTACAATATTCCTGAAGGAGCAATTCCCACTGACCTCAATGGCTTCCCCTTGCTGGAAGAACTTGATCTGAGTGGAAATAATTTTTTAAGCTTACCTTCAAGCATCACTCATCTTTCCAAACTTCATACTCTGAAATTATCTAACTGCATGAGGCTTCAGTCATTGCCAGATATTCCATCGAATTTATGGCTTTTGCTTGCAGAAAACTGCACTTCTTTGAAAAGCCTTCCAAATCCCTTTGACAAGCACAATCTAATGAGATTTTCGACGTATTTCTCAAATTGCCCAAGTTTGAGTGATCATCAACAAAATTGCAATGTGGCATTTACATGGCTTAAAAGTTACATTAATTCTTTTCTAAAACGTCGCCGTTTGCTTAGATTACGTGAAGGGTGTACCAGCACAAATCAGTTTGAACAAATTTGTGAGAAGGTCTCTTCGTTTCTCCGGAAAAATTATTCTTTTCTTTCTTTTTTGTCCAGAAAATTTTTGATTTACTAACACATCATGTGTCAATGTTATGTAGGAAGGTATGGATACTGTCAGCTTGGATATCCAGTGCTATTTTGACATGTACCTCCCAGGATGTGAAATTCCTGAATGGTTTGACCATCAATCGTCCATGAGTCCACTGAAAATTCGGTTATCGTCAAGCGAGATGTGTGCAAACATAGCAGGATTTGTTGTCTGTCTTATATATTGTGGAAAAATAACTATTCTTCATTACGGTGGACTTACATTCTATGATGATAAAGGTAATTTTTTTAAGATCCCATTTGATTTTCATAATCTTGAAACGTACAAGGTTTCGTCGGACCATCTTTGTGCCCACGCCTGTAGTATATCAGTTTGAAGAGCCTCCAACTGTAGTGAAGCTAACTTTCTATGAACATGTATTCAAAAAATGTGGTATATGCATTGTACATGAGATAGAAATAGAAGAACAAAACCAATTCAATAAACTTTTAGAAGATTTGGTTGATGAAGTATATAGTCCAAGCTGCAAAGACTATTTTGACAAAGGAGATCTAAGCTCCATTGAAAATTTAGTCAAGAAAAGTGGGATGATCATTCAGAATTATGAAGCATATGGATCAAGCCAGGAAGACAATTCTGAAAATGGAGAGGGAGATGGTTTTTACGAGGAATTAAATTCTGAAGACAATCTCGAGAATGAAGAGGAAAATTAAAGATTTATTGTCACTAGTTGAATCACAAAGGAACAGAATGGTTTTGTATTCCCTACTGTAAAACATTGGATATCCATTTTAAATCTGAGGTATCATACTCCAAAATCTAACTTTCAAACAGTTTATGTTGGATTTGTAATCCTAAATAAATTACAAAAGCCAAACGTACCCAATTTCATATCTCAATGGCAACTGCAAGAATGAATGAATGTCTAAATGCCCTGTACTAGAATGAAACAAGTAATAAATTGCACATTCCGAAACAATATGAAATGGAGTGTCTGTAAATTTCAAAGGCAATGGCAACAGATAATTCTTGTCGAGAGGCAGACACCTGAGCTGCCGACATTAACCAACAATTCAACCCTCATTTTAAGGACAAATCTTCTCTCTTTTTTTCCATAAAATATTGCCGACATTACATTTCTATTGTACGTGATCACCTCTCCTGCACTGCACACTCCGTAATTTATTATTTTTTTGGTATGGCAAAAATTTCTTATGTGCAGTAAGTCAATAATGTCGACCATGTTTCTGTTACTTTTTTTTAATCATGTGCAGTCAAGAAAGAATACTAAACAGCACAGTCTTGGTTATCGAAACTTTTTTATTTTTCATATAAATTATGTCACTGCAAAATCTTCATATTTTATTCTTATGTTATGTCACAACTGTAATCCAATTCAACTACATACAACTCTTAATACCAATTGTATTTTGAATATTTATATTTTATTTACTATATTCTCAGATTCATTAATGTTTCAATTGGAGCTATTTTTTTTTTTTCCAGAAATGATAAAACGATAACGTTTTATATTGCAAAAGCCAAAAAGAAAAGGAAGAAAGGTTATTTGGGATTTTTAATTTCAATTTAAAATTTTAACACAAGGTTTGAAAATTGAAATTAGTCAAGTAATGCATATGATGATGTTGCTTCGATGAGACTATAACACGTACTGAATAAAAAATTAGGTAGCTATTTTATTTTAATTAATAATATATAGAATGAATTATTAATTTAAGTCAACTAATTATATATATACTTTTCTGTTACTTAACCACTAATAACATCTAAATCATAATTTAGTACCACTCCGAGGACCCTAATTTTTTGTATACAATAATATACTACTCTAAAGTCAAATACAAAACCTTCTAATTTTTTTCTGTAGAAGTAAAATGCAATATAATTTTGACTTAGTATAGAAATCAAATAATAATAAGAAATTGCTAGTTAAGTAAGGTAGTTAGCAGTTAACATGCATGCACATTATACATAATCCTGAATGTATCATTGACTTTAGTTTTTTTATTATACAAACTTAGTACTAAGAATTAGGACACATATATATATATATACACACGTAGAATCTGTGTTCAAAGTATTTACTACTAGGTCTCTTCCTCTATAACATTAATAATAATTATAAGTAAATTAAATAATTTTTCAATAATACATTTTCAAATATTTCAAGTAATATAAGATCATTTATGCATATTATATATGGGAAATTCTTAAACCAACACAATAGCATGAGAGAAGCGAAGTAGTTTCTAGATGAAATGAGAGTATTAATGTATTTCAATTGGGATTGTTAGGGATCTTGTTTGAAATGGAATTTGTATTTGGTTTTTTATTTGATTAGTAGCTTATTTGTTGGAGGAAGTTGTTCTCTGATAATGATTTTTGTTTATTGTTGGAAGAATGAGAAATTTTTTAATTCATTGAAAGGAGGAGATGTTTGAGTTTGTTAAATTTCCTAATGCATTTTTTGGTTCAATATATTCCGCATCGACCTAATTCGACTCAAAACTCAACCGTACCTTGCACATAGGTTGGCCCAGTCAGTGCAACGAGTTGACGAGTTGAGTTTTTGGGTTGGGTTAGATCTGAAATCGATTCGTGCAAAGCCCTATTCTCATGTCTTATCCTTAGAATTTTTTACAAGTTTTAACTTTGGTGTGCAAAATGACAATATTGAATTTGGAAAATACTTCCAAACATATTTGATAAAATCATTCATAAATTCAAAACTTATTTCCATGCAAATAAACTTTTAGAAAGTTTGATTTTTTTAGATTATGGAGTGAGTTTAAAATATCAACTTTTCGTCCAATTTTCTTTCCATCTTCCTTCCTTTAAGTTTCATTTACCCTCTAATTTTTCTCGACCAAACATTTCAACTTTCATGAAAGTTCAACTTACAAATATTTATATTGATTGACACATGATTGATTAATGTCCATTGTTGGTTAGATGGACGGCCTAAGAAACGGATTATGGCCAAACCAAGACCAAATTCTGGTAGAAAGTAGAAAATAGTCAGCCATCAATCTCTCTTGACTGCTACTTGTTTAGCACCCATATCGGACACCGCACTCTTAGCACATTTGCACTTCCATCATGCACAACACTCAAAAGAGTGTTAATTTGTCACACTTCGATCATTATTCAATATATTAATTTTAATATGGAATTACATTTTAAACCTTTTGTTCATAATTTTCTTCAAGAGTTTTGGCTCTTTGATTAAACTGTTTTGATAATGCCAAATATATAATAGTAGTTGCATTACAGCTACACTTTTGGAACTTCTATTTTCTTCGTCCGTTAATTTTGTAAGATTATAAAATTTTAATTATAATAATAATTTTCTTCACCTAAAAAAAATAATATAATTTTCCATTTTTAACCGCTGTAATAAATATTGTGTATGTGGTTCAGTAGTATACCTTTAAAACATTGAGATTGATTGTGGGCTGTTACCATGACACTATTCTTGTTGCAGCCAGCCATTAGTTAATGAATTCTATAAGATGTATGATGTATCTATCTATCATGTACGTGTCATGAGATATTATGTTAATCATAAGTATGCAGTACCTAACTTTTATTTTGCCAGCCTAATTTTGTGTACTGTTATTGTACATTACTATATATGCTCCAATTGACATTATAGAAACAAATAAAAATGGACACAAAAATGCAAATGATTTTGACGTGATCAATAATACTATCTCACTCTACCTCCATATTTTATTTTAATTAATTTTTGCTCTTTTTTTTTTATATATATATATAAGCCTTTTTCCTGTTTTTATACGAATACCTTAATTTTGTATTTTTCTGTTGAATTAGTGCACGGGAGCCGGTAAGAATTTTCCTTTCTACAAAACATTACTGAACGATAAAACAAAAAAAAAAAAAAATATCCGGTAGTTAAAAGTTAGGATGAATTGACGGTGCAGGTGAATGATCGGTGGCCGGCGGCTTCTCTGACTATCCCTCACCTACCTTGTACCTTTTCCCTCCACGCGGCGTCTTCTCTTCGCTCATTTCCCACAAACCGTTTTTTTAATAAAAAAAAAACAAATGTGAAACTCAACTGTAACATCACTAACATAACAATTGCCTTTTTACAATTGTCTGTCTGTTTAATCTTTGACTTGGCCCATCCCTAACTTCACCTCCAATCTTTCTCTCTCTAGCCGTCACGACGCGGCACCGTATTCTCTCTCTACAATTCGCATATAAAAAACCCATTTTCTTCAACTTCAAATTCAAATCCATTATTATTTCTCTTCTTCTCTAAAAAAAAACCCACATAATACCAGTTTCTCTTTCTGCAACGTCCCATGGCACGTTCTTTTGCTTTTATTCTATTTCTTTTTCTCGTATTTTCTGCATTTGTTGCAAGTACAGAAAGCAGGAAGCTTTTGATGATGAATATTAATTCTGAAAAGGAGAATTCTGTCTCATCTTCATTTGCCAGCTTAGTTCTCAGTGTCCTTCCTAAAGGCACTGTACCTTCTTCTTCACCTAGCAGAAAAGGCCATGCCACCCTACAAAATCAGCAGCTCTTCCTTAGGCATTTGGAGAGTATTGATCGGATTCTTCGGTCTGTTCCAAGCCCCGGCGTTGGTCACTAAATCTTGATTGTCTTCAATATTATTTGTTGATTAATTAGTTTTCATTGTATGGATTTCTACAGTTTTGATATTTTTATTTACTTTTCAATTTTCTTGTGGTTAATTTAGACAATACAGAAATGTATAAAGATATATAGGAGGTTAGCTATACAATTCTCTTTCAATTTTCTTTTTTTGCATCACTGAGAATTCTTGATATAATATAAACAGTCACCAGGCATGTGAGATGACAAAAAACGATATCGTATTATTTCACATACTACTGTATTTTTTATTTTATTTTCATATTTTAACAGAGATATTACAATTTACAAGATTAATAATTGACTAATTATTATGAATGTACGTGGATTTGATTTACTAATTACAAGATTAATAGTTAACTTTATATTAGCTTGTTGGCCTTCACACCCATCTTGTTATTATCAAAATTGGAGGCTCAAGCTAACAAGAGAACATGATTCCAAAAAACTCAGTTAACTTTGAAACTAAGCCATTTGAACCCAAATGAGGGAGCAAGTGTTTTACATAGTTATTTTCAAGAGCAATAAAAAGAAAATTGTTTCATTGGACTATCGTAATTCAACACAAAAGCCAAAATAACAAGGCTAATTATTCAAATTAGATTCACTGAAAATAACTCTTGATAGAGATGAGTGATGTGTTTTGATTCGAAAAATCCACCCCTCTCTTTACGTTGTCGGCTCATCAAATTATCAAATTATGATAAATTAATAATCTTAAAAAGTAAAATTAGAACGTACCAATTTAATTTAACTACTAGTTCAGAAGCTAAATTGAGTCTTTTTTTTTTTTCTTTTAATAGTATATGAGAGCGGAATGGGAGATTAATTGGGCAGTGTGATAAGATGATGTGATGCAAATGGAAGGATTTTAAAATTCCATTTATGTTTGTTGAATTCTAAAGTCAATTGGAAAACCAAACCAAATTGCTCCTAATTTTCCTCGAATCTTCATCCCCGTCTACTACCCTTTTCACTTGTCACATGTGTCTCATTTTTAAATTGATAAAATACAAATTACATATACATAAAAACCAGAAACTAAATAAGCAAACTAAATTAATTGAATTTTTCTTATTAATACAATCACAAAATCATAATTTTTGAATGTGTTATTTTTATGGTTTAATTGGTTTTTTGTCCGCATGTAATATTGAACTATTCTATTTTTTTTAGTGCTTTTGGATTTTTATGAGTTTGATATTATTAGTAGTTCGGATTTTAATCTTGTTTAATTTCACATTCTTTCATAGTTGCGTTTTTATCTTTTTTATATGTGTAATTACAATTCATTTTACATGCTCAATCTATTTCTTTAGTAAAATTGAAAGTAGAATTATGATCATATTATAAATAAATTATTAAATTAGAACCGATTACGAGTGAGATTTGGACCTAAACCATCCAAGAATTAGGAGGAGATTCAAAGTAATTGAGGGACAAGAGTAGACAGAATGGGGGAAGTTATGAAAGGTAAAAGTATCCCTTGTCTGTTCCAACACAAGGGCTCCACAAACCGCCCGTTGATTTGCGGTTAATTTTCCTTCAACATAATGAATCTCAACATTCTGCATTTGTTTCCCCGGGCTTATCAATCATTATCTATCCATAAATACCATTAATTTATCTATCCATACACACAAATTACTTTGTGTAGTACTATAATTCATATTATGAAATTATTATAACTTTAATTGCAATTAATTAGTTAAAAGTGCAAATGGGATGTGCTTAATCCAAGTGGCAATTTATATTTTGGAAACATTAGCAAAATAATTGTATTATTGAAGCCATTCAATCCTACTCCAAAAAAGTTTATCTTTTTTTTTTTTTTTGAAAGTCCGTCCAGGATAGTCCAACCTGAGACCCTTTTATCAAAAATTGGTAAAAAAGCGTTTAATAGGACAATATTAGTAGTTTTATTTACTAATGTAAAAGATTGATAAAAGGTGGTAGATGTGGGTAATAAATTTGAGGATTATGTTAGCGTATCTTGGCAAGATACTCATAGTCAAAGGCATCACGTGGAGGCCAAGGAAGCTTTTGTTCTACTTTGACTCTTGAGGTACGACTACACACGTGTGTCACTTTCATTTCAGAAAATTTGCACTCGTGTTTCCCATTAACCTTTAATTATTTTTAGTCACGTTAATCAAAATATACACTATCATTTCAAATATTTTGACTTGGGAAGAAGAAATGTGGTAGGCGCCGTAGGTTAAGTAGTCAAGGAATTGCATAACTATTTACAACACATTATAGACCATATAGACGTTCTTTCAAATGAATCCAATTTGACTCGTGAAGAGTGCTATTGGTTAAAATCTATTAAATTTAGAGTGTGTTAGTAATAAGTTCATTTCAGAATACTATTAGCAATAGCAGTGGAGGGGTATTGAAAAATTCTTTACTATTTATTCCGCCTCAGTTTTCAATATTCTCCCCATCCTCCTGCCTTGCTCTGTAACGGGTAAAGCCATAGCGGAACGTACAGATTTTTATTTAAATATATTTATAATTTTTTATAAATAACATAATTAATAGAAATAATAACGTGATTTATGCAAAATATCTTTTTTCTTCTTGCTATCAAATTAAAAAATTACTCGAAACAAAAAAAAATGAACAAATTTATTTCTGATGTCAAATTCAAGTTTCTCAATCAGTTTCCTTCCATGCCTGCAATAAACTTAAATCAATGAGATAATAAACTACTTGACTATTTGCAGATACATCATAGGAGAAAAAATATATAAAAATCAAATCTTTTTTAGCTGGCATGAAAAGGATTTTCCATTCGAATTTAAGATCAATCTCGAGATTCAAGAACAATAACAATAAGCTGGTTGTGATACAATGAACTCTCTACTTCCTTCAAGATTTACAACGTTAATATATATTTTTTAATATATTAACGGATTTACGGATAACAGATAGGTAGACACACGCCCCGCTCCTCAACGGATAGTGGAAACCAGTTATCGTCCTTCATATTACCTATTTTTCACTAACCAGGCCAAAAAAAAAAAAAAAACAAAAAAGGAAAAGATCAGTGCAGGTATCCTAAAATACCTACCTCATTGTCATTCCTAAATTCTATCATAGAAACGCTGAATGTTTGGGGCGAAACATTTGGTTTGACCTAAAACTAGGCTCGTAAAACTATGGAACAAGACCTAGAGTGAAATTCGATCAAGCTTTGCTCACTCTATAACCATCTCAAATTTCAAGAACGATTGTATCAGCAACTCAGCATATCTAATTTGTATAATATATTGGTATAATTAATATCTGAAGACACTGTATATGACAATTTTTTATCCAAATCGCATTTATCCATTTGTTTATAACTTTCAATATATATATATATAATTGATTTAAACACTAGAGCGGTTGTTCATCTATTTTCTATCTTTCAAGTCATCGAAAACCATTTGTGAATACTTATAATTAATTATTTAGCTGAGTGAAAAAAAAATTACACTGCTTAGCGCATCTGATTGGGGTCAGTGACAGCATCAATGAAATTAAATATTTAGTCCATAATGAATGAAAAATTTTCAATAGTAGATATTTTGTAACCAAACCTAGTATGTACATTGAAATTGCTGATACTGATAGATTAGACGTAGATGGGTCCAATTAAATTTAATGCATTAATTACAAGGAAAGGAATAATTTCATCAGAAACAATATTTCTAGTCTCTGTCAAATTAAATTTGACATGCTTTACCGTCAATCTGAGTCCTTGATAAATAGTTATAACAAATAGTTAAAACAAATAGTTCTTCTAACTTAATCAAATATATAATCGATAGAAAAACTCCTTTAGTGTTCATACCTGGATTGAATATGGTTTAGTCGGGCATTTGTTTGCTATAAAAATTAATTAATTATTTAGGCAGTAGTCAGCAAAATATATATATTCTGATAACTGAATATACGGTGATGGATGGAGTTGCCGTATATTCAAAGACAAGTGGGAAAGGTAGTTATTAGGGAGGGAGGTGGTAGAAAATCTCACTAGACACCGGAAAACCCGGATATTGTGTTTCATGGGGGTGGACAGCTGGTGGATAATATTCAATTTTTTTGTTTACATGTAGTTGCTCATTTATTACCAACGGCCGTCCACTACTTCAGATTTCTATATTTTTTTTTTCTTTAGAAAAAATAAAAATATATAGTTAGTTGAAATTAAAAGTTTCTATAATAATACTAATAGTTCCATTTCTTGTTTCCTTCCTTTCCTTAAAAAAAGGAAGAGTTTCTTTTCTTGCATTCTTAATTTTGGTAATTATTATCAGAGAGCCTGTTTTAAGCTTGTTTATGTGGCTAAATGATCTTTTGGCTTGTCAATAACAATTTCTTTGCATATATAATGAGATGGTTTTTGGGGATATTATGCATCATTTTCTTTCGTTTAGTGTTGAGACCAAAATGCTATCTTCTTTCACAATAGGTAACAAAAGAAACCAAATAATAATAAATTCTTGAAATCTTAAATTAAATTACAAGTCTTAGTTACATATTTGAGACTAGTAGTAATATAATTCAGTTTTATGTATATATATACAGATACAATCTATATGGAGTATGAGATTACCCCATCAAGAGATAGCATAGATATATGTAGTATATTGCATATTACAATTTAATTATTCAATATCTATATATTTTCCGGAAACTATACGATGATATATAGATCAATGTCCCGCTCCAGGGCTTGGAACTGAAGAAAATTGCTGAAAAGTATTATTCTGCAAAACAAGAGGAGCAGCATTACTTCCATGACTTGGACCTGAAGGTATTATCTTCTTACCCTTCATTAATACTTGCAACGTAGCTTCATGCAGTGCTTTTTTAGCTCCACAATCTCCCGGGT
The DNA here is from genome assembly GCA_948099555.1 of Croton setiger. Lineage (NCBI taxonomy): Eukaryota > Viridiplantae > Streptophyta > Magnoliopsida > Malpighiales > Euphorbiaceae > Croton > Croton setiger. Next base: position 12,185 of record CANUEY010395412.1, read on the forward strand.
AGATTCGACCTGCAGAAATTGCATCTGCCATTACTGCAACCAAAAAAATAAGGTGCAGGAAACATATTCTGCGATTCATAGAAGCCATGATCAATTATCTTATTAAGTAGCTGTGTGTATGATGAATTAGGGCTGTGGGGTGGTGGCCTCTATATATATATACTGAATACTGAGGACTGCTTCTTACATTCCCTCAAAACAAGCCGCGTATTTAGCGGACCATACAAGAAATTATATTATCAAGATTAGATAATTTATACTGAATAATTAATTATAAACTATAATAATAATAATAATTTCATAATTCAACCGAACTTTTACTTTTCTTTTTACCCTGTCTTAGACCCCAAAATGCTATCCTCTATGTTCAGATTAACATTTTTTTTCTACCACAGTCTAACCAAATTTTCGTTCGCAACGGAATGCCAAAAAATAATTGTTAAGAGAAAATAGTGCTGATGGGATTCGAATTCAAGACTTATAACTAAATATTTACAGTAACTTAAAATAGTTGGCAAGTACAACTTCCAGTTACAGAATTTAATGATCCAAGAATATTTATTTATTAATTATAATTTGTATCACATACGCGTTGAATTATATTGTAACTGAAACTGCAACTGCTTATGAGGATGCTGCATCAGAAACTGAAAGGAAGAATAGAGAGGTATGTCAAGTGTTGACTTTTAGCATAGCATAGCTTGACGTAAATGACCTGGCTGTGAAACAAAAATATGTTGATAATTAATAAAAAAAAGTATATAATTATGAGAATAATCATAGCTAGAGGTCTGGTCACTTTCCCTCTCCTTCCGTAGGAATTAGGATATATATGTATAAAAATAATACATTGGATGCTAATGATACGAAAAGAATATGGTTCTCTATCAATAAGAATAAGATATTGGTTAATTTCTAATTAAGCATGCTAGAGTTAATATAATGATGCTACTAATCACGTGCTAACCGTAAAGTAATAAAATCCTATCTTCCAAGGGAGTGTATATTTCCCATTTTTGGTAGGTGAGGAAAATGTCAAGATTATGCATATAAGAAACCTATCTATTGGAATAGTTGGAGGTTCATTAAGGATGCTTTTACCCCAATTTCAACAAGATAAGCTTTCGCATGAAAAATTAGAAACTGAAAATTATGTGGGTGGGATCTAACGAAATCTTCGGAAAATTCCAAATCAAAATTTTAAGTTCAAACAAAATTTTAAGTTCAAATTTCTATCTGAGCGTATGTTAATAAGGGAGTGTCGCTCTTATTATGTGCAAATGGGTTATATCTCTTTGTTGAATTAAAAAAAGAAAACCAATTCATTTTCCGTATATACATGATTGGTTGTGTGCATTTAATTTATAGATTCCCCATATTCAATTACTACAATTTAAGCATATGGTAAATTTTAAAAGTATCGAATTTATGACGATTCTTCTATTTTTTTATCTTTAATAAGTATTTGATTTATATCTAAATTATGATAAAATTTACTTTTAACTTAAATTAATATTGAACACCAATTTGAATGAAAATTATTTTAACTAGTGAACCATTTTTTAAACTTTTCCTTATTATATACTTATCGAAATGAAAATTGTGATGGGCTTCCAGTATAAGATATGGAACTATTGGAAGAAAGTGTTTTTCAATTTCCAACTTGTTCACCTTTTTATTAAAATTTGTACAAGTGGAGCTTCATAACCCATTTGCAAGTTATTCAATGTAATAATAATAATTCAAAAACAAAAAGAGAAACTCTAGTATGGGAATTGGACTCTCTTCATCAAAACCATAATAACATTGCAAAAATTTTACAATCCAAATACTTGAATTTAAGCCCACAGACACAAACAACTGACCTATTAATAACGCGAAGGCCAAATATGTTGTGCTTGTTCTTCGTCACACCTGCAGCCATTTTCAAGCATTTAAGCTGTTGCCTTTTTTTTTTTATATTCTTTGAAAGTTCCTAGTTGTATGTGATAGTGTCTAAATCTAACATTTTCTAGTCTTCAATTTATGTACTTCTTTGTTTTATTGTTATGTTTAAATGTAAACTTTTAATTGGTTTTATATATTTTGGTTATAAATTGCTAGATATGATAAAAAAAAGTATTTGGAGTATAGGATTTGATGTTGAAGTTTTCATGTATGAGTTACCTTTGGACAAGACTAAAGAGCAGAATAGCTGATGCCGACTGAAATTAATTGAACAGATGGACCCACGTTTTTATCTGATATTTTAAACTTATTAACAGTACAAGAAGAAGATTTGAACATTATTTTATTGGTCAATTTAGTTATATTAATGTGGGTCCTATTTTTTATTGACACCCTCCAGCTACTATGTTTTTAGGTTTTATTTTTAAAAACATTATGTGTTCTTTCATAGCCATGTGTGGCTAAACTCTTCATTTTCAGTCAAAAATTAATTAAGGTTGAAGTTCTTCATAATTGTGAGGTTTGATTGTGTTTAATTATTCTTTTCAATTCTTTTGCATTCATGTTTTTTCTGCAGCTTATTGGAAAAAATCATCCTTAATGTATTCTTATTCGTTTATTAATTTGGTCAGTTAATTAATTGATAGTATGCATATAGCTAAACAACAAGATTAAATCCATAATTATTTAGTCAAGTTGATACAAGTAGAAATTGGTGTAACTTGATTGTGTAGAAACCTTTGGGTTATATTAAGTAATTGTATAATCTAATATCAATAAATCTTGCTCGTAGGTCTTACTAGTTTTTAATGTTGTTAACAAATTAAATCTTTCTTTGTATTTAGGGTTGCTTGTCAGTTAAGAGTTATTATTAGATCGTATCTTAATAATCTAATAATACAGTAAGATTGATTGCGATGACGTTCCTTCTGACTATAACTTGTCTTTAATTATGAATTAAAAATATTATTTTAACCAATGATCAAATCATGTGAACTTCATACCATAAATTATCTTTGAGTGAGTTTGTTTCTTATTAATTTCGTTTCCTGCTCACTTCTGCCATTTTAATTTCATTTTTCCTTTACGAATCCCCATTATTATTTTATTTTTACAGTTCTGCAGTTCCAGATTTGTTTAGACTTGGGCAAATATAGTCTTTTGGGTTCGAACTTTTTCACCATATTTATAGTATTTTTGTATTGTTTTGTTAAAAAGAGCAAGTCTTTGACACCCATTAGTACCTGAAGTTTGAAACTTTGTTTGGTTAATTACCTTTAAAAATTCATACTGCTATAATATCAATTATGAAGTGTAATTAATTTTGCTAATCAACGTTTCCTCCATTTCATAAAATAAAATTGTTCCTCTGTCAGGAGATTAAGAGGAATAATAATGCAATAATTGATGCTCTTTTCCTTGACGTTATCCTCTCCTTAGAATATTTTTCTTATTTTAGGAAAAAGAAGTTAATTTGGATAAAAGAATCTTAAATTGTGTATAATAATAGTAAATCAAGTAATGTAACCAAATCAAAATGTCAAATTATGACTTCCCTCCTCAAAAGAAAAATGTCACAATATGAAGTATGAGCACTTGGTTAATTAATTCCCAGCAAATTCTGAAAGCTATTTCTACTTACTAATACAATAATAAATTATCTGATATTTCATTTTCTTGTAACCACAAATATTTAAGTATAAAAAGAGTATTCAAGATACTCGTTTGTTCACAAATTACAGCTTCTTTTTCATGTAAATCAAGGTAATATTAATGTTATCCTCTGTAAATTGTATAATTTTTCTTCTAGATTCTTCTATTATGTGCCTTGATAAGTTTCAATTCCAACTAATTCAGAACTAAAACTTAAACTTAATTAGTTGTTGGTATTATTAATACCTATTATTTAGCACGTTTCTATTTAAAAATAGGTAGATTATCTCTACCGTCATTGGACTAATCATAAGACGCTTTTCTTATTTCAAAAGAAAAGTTGGCAAATGGTCATAATAAACAGATAGAAATTTAAAATAAAAACAAAACGTGAAAAATGCATAAAAAATCATGAGCAAAGATAGATGAAGACGATAGATGAGCTGTTTGGTTTGACCTTTAGGCACTAAATAAACTGCAAAGTTGATGAGGTGGGTAGCAATTTTCAGTCAGTTTTCTACAGAAAAAAAAAGCCATGAATTTATAGAATTAGAGAGTTGTACAATAATTTCTCCAAGTTTTGTCTCTGTTTTCTCCAAGTTCTGTATATACAGATATCAGGTATATTTACTTTCGAAATCTTTTGTTACTTGTTTTGAATACAATAATAGTGTTATATATTTTAGATTTATGATGATTTATTAATTTTAATTCCGAATTATTAGAAAGAAAATAATACAGTTTGAATACTATTTAGCATCTCCTCCTCTGTACTGTTCTTATTACTAATTCCAAACCATTCATTTTGTTAGGTTAGATCTCTCTTTTTATGTATGTAAGTATTTGTTTGGATTGATAGAAATTAAACAGAAGAGAGAATCAAGAAAAAGACGTTTCCATAGTTAGTTTTAGGCAAACATAATGAAACAAAATCTAAATTCCACTAAATTTGAAATTCTTCCTTCCTCCTTCAAATGAGTTATTTGATAAAAATACTTATATTTAGATTGGAACAAAAAATGGGAACATACTGAAAAACTAATCTCATCCAAATTCAATAATCAACAACTCTCCAACTTAAATGCCTCAATTTTTTCTTTTAATTTCAAAATCCAAGAGACAAATGCACTGCCCGGAAACTTTAGTGATACAAATATTTATAGGTAATCTTAAGAATATAAGTCATATATTAAAATCTTTCACAAATTGTATCAAAGTTTTGTCCAATTCATAGGATGTAAACGAGCTAAGTTAAACAGTGTTAGCCTCAAACATGGCTTGTTCAAAGCTTTTTTAGGCTTAAGATTGACTAGTTTGTATTTAAGAATATTCAAACTCAGATTAAAAATTCATTCAAAACTTGAATGAAAGCTTGAAAGTTTATTTGATACTAGACTGATAAGTTTGTTAGAGCTTTTTACAAATATGTTCTTAAAAATATTTTTTCAGTTCGAGAACATTTTTGTAAACATTGTAAAAGAGTCAACTACGAGCTTGTCCAGAAAGAGATTTGTGAACAATTAAATAAATTTGTTCGTGAATCTGTTCGCGAACATAGTTCGAACTCGAATCATAAAATCGAGCTTGATTCATTCAAATCATGAAAACGAACTTGATTCGTTTAACTAATTGAATAAACTCTAACGAGCTTTTCACAAATGAAGCTCTAATCAATCCTTAAATAAAATTTGATTCATTTAATTATTGCCCTACAAATTTAAGATAATTAAAAACAATTCGAAGTGGGTAAGTTTCGTAGAATTTAATTTTAAGAACTCAATTCATATTTTTTTTAGAAAAAATTAAACATAAAATTATAAATTAAAAATTATAAATTATAAATAAATGTAACAACATTTGGTAGAAATCATTTTCTAAAAAGTTTTTCCTTACCCATCCAAATCTTAAGTTCATGATTTTGAAATAAATAATGAACATGCCAATTTAGTGCAATAGGAACAAACTGATTATAAATTAATCGCCCACATAATTTGAAAACAGACAATACGTAATTAACTATTTCAACAGAAAAACTAAAAAGGGTTAAAATTGTTGACATAAACAGGTATATACTCCCCATTCTATCTTACTAATATGATTCCACTTTCCACTAATACAAAATATGGTCAAATGTATTTTTGAATATTATTTCTATATAGCAATATTGTATTAACAAAGAAAATTAAATCACTAATGACGGATTTCAAACAAAATAATAATTCTGATGATTAATAAAATAAATATATTTAAAAAAACTATATTTAATTAAAATACAATAATTGTATTTTAACATTTGAAATAAAAATACAATGATTGTATGTATGAAATAATTCCAGCTTCTTTACAATTTTTTTTTCTTCTTCTTTTCCACTTTAATTATCATTTGATTTGTATTTTAAAAAAATTAATTTGGAAAACCACACTAAAATTATAAAATAATTTATTGAAAGGTCATCTAATGATCAAAAGAATTAGGTAAGGACAGTAGACAGAGTCAAATTACGCCCACCATTTTGGTCAGAGCCTTAATGAGTTCAATTACTTTATACCCTTCAAACGTGCACATTATTACTCAACCAACCATATTAAACACCTGGTGCCATAAATGGGGTCCGTTAAGGATGAAAAGGACATTTCCCCGTAACAGGAAAAACACACGTCTAGTTACACCCCAACCAGGAGTATTATATTTTGGTGTCGGAAGTGGCACATGGCCACCAATTCAGAACCAAACCATTACCCAAATTTTGGAGCACACGCTGTCCAGCCACGTGCTTCACATTTGCGTCATCGCTCGCGTCACCATCCGCCATGTCATCTCATTTTTTGCCTTATCCTCAAACCAGCTTGCCCAAGTGGCAAAATAGTGAACAGAAAACTTGTACTGGTCCCACTTGGGTATATTCACGTACTGCCAGGACCACGATATTGTAGTATGATGATTTGCTATTTGACTTCCAATGCTTTTTATCTGTTTATCTTCTTTATTTTTTTTTGGAAAAATATTATTTTTTTCCCTGCTAAATTGGTATAAATAAAATTGTATAATAACAACTTTTCATTGTTGTTGAAAATGTGAGATAGTTTGTAATATTAAATAGTCGTACATATATATATAAATGTTAATATATATTTATGAAAAATGTGAATAAAATATTTTTTTTTGATATTTTATAATAAAATAAAATAATAATATTTATTGAGTTGTCCCATTAAAAAATAAAATGAATGCGAATATTTAACCACAGTATAACCTCTCTTATCTAATGTCTCATACATGCTAATATATAAACTCAGCATCCAATGCACTTTAAATATAGAACTATACATTGCATTACATTAAATATATTTTTTATAATTCAATAAAGTGTAAAATAATATTTAAAAATAATTTGAATTAATAAGTAACGTATGGTAGATCAGTAAAAACTATTTATTTTAGACCCCTATTTGAGTATAGAAAACACCTTACCTTTCCAAAATACCCACAAATGAACCCTTTTGAAATTAGAATTAGTTTGAAGTCATTAATACATTTAAAAATAATAATTAATATTATATGATTTGACATATTTTTAATATAATATGAAAATTGATCACATTACTTATATTTTTTTGTTGATAATTTTGAACATAATTAATTATTTTAGTAAGAAAATATATTTGTGATTGGTTAGGTATAATGGAGATTCTTTTTATTACATACTCATGAACTAGGGTATAAAATGTTATATTGGTTGGTTCTTTATTCATGGAGTACAAATCCCCACAATACAAAATTGGGATGAATAAGAAATCAAAATGCATGGGACACCGTTACATTTATTTAATTAATAAAATATTATAAAATGATATTCGATGAATTGTACAAAAAATTGTATTAATTATATTATACCAGAATCCATGCCAATTAACATAAAAGAAATATAAATAAAATTTTATTATTATTTTATTACTAGATAAAATTGAGAGATGAAAAAAAGTGAAAATTGAATCATTTCGCTGTTAGCATAAGCTTCCATTGTTATTATATTCAAAAATAAAAAGCTTCAATTGTTACTATCGATATAGTCTAACGGTAAGGTAAGCGAATATATTATTAATATAATTTAGTGATAAGTGAAAGGATAGTTAAATAAAGGGTGCCCAAACTTCTGTTGCTTTTCTATTTTGGTGCCCAAACTTTTAAAATGTTCAAAGCAGTGTCTAGACTTTCAGAAATGGATCAAAGTAGTGCAAATGACAGGTGTCAAGCATGCATCGACCAGAACCACATGGCATTGTCCACGTCTGGGTAACTGCTGAAAAGGTTATAACGAGTTGGGTTTAACAACGGGTAAGGTAATTAATTGAAACCCACCCAAAAAGGGGAAAGAATGCAAATTAGAGTAACATTATGCGCCAAGTTCACAAAAAAACTGATCATTATTTATTTATAACAACAAAAGATTGCAAACTTATTGGAGAAGATGGAGGGTGGAGTAGTTGCAGGTTGTGGTGAGAGGAGTTGGTAAAGCTTTTGGCCGATTCGTCTAAGGTTGCTTCCAATGTCGGTGACGAGAGTTTTGATCTTTGATTTTGCTTCGATAGGAGAAGATGGAAGAGTTCTTCAGAGTTGAATGAGCAATGACTATAATTTATGGTGCGGAAGAGTAGAAGTCTGGCAGAGGAAAAGAATTAGGTTAGACATTTTTTATATATCAGACCTGTTTTATAGTTGGACCCAACCGAACACGCAAAGCCACCGCCTATCATTTCGACGCTACTTTAATCCATTTTGGAAAGTTTCGGAACCGTTTGTACATTTTGAAAGTTTAGGCCTCAAAATGGAAAAGCAACAAAAGTTTGGGAACTGAAAATATCATTACCCCATAAATAAATAATTAGGCAAATGAAAAGGAAGAAGAAAGAAATATTTGTAGGTGCGGATTGACGACGAATAGTATAATGTTGGTACGACAAATACATTATGATTGGTTGGTACTAATTGTCAATAACCTGTGCAAAGAAGCATGTGATCTTTTCATCGAACGGATAGGTTTTTACGGTGGGACCTTCGCCACCTGTTCTTATAACACGTGTCCATGTTATTCTCTTGCCACGTAATCACCTGCCTTAGCAGAAGGGAGTATGAGCGCGTGATGCTAAAAACTCGTCACTGCCAGCTGGCATTACTGGGTAGCCTACTGGCCGACCTTATCCTCTTCCTTTTTTTATTTTCTTTTAAATTTAAAATTTATCTGAAATATATTATAGCAGCAGTATTTTTTTTTTTTTCAGAAAGAGAAAAATAAAGGGAAAGAGAGAGAGAGAGAAAGAAAGGTATTTTAATTGCGACTCTTGAGAAATAGAGAGGACCAAATCCAAAGCGAAGCGAAATCCCTATTCCTAGATTTCTTTCTTGAGCAGATTAAGTTTTCCAATTTTTTAATTCCGTTTCAGATCCAAAGAGAAAGATACAAACTTTCTTCATTACAAAGCTGAGGTTAGGTTTCCTATATTTTTGATTTTTTTCCCGTTCCATTTGATGTCATAACGTTGAAGGTTCATTAATTTAGTCTTATTGCTTTTGATTTCTGATGATTCAGTTTTGATTTTTGAATTTATGGCTTTTTTTTTCCTTTTAAAGACTGTTTGCATGGATTGTTTTCCGTTTTTGGATTTCATTTACTCGAGGGGTTGTCATGTTTAATTGGATTTATTTATTGCTTATTTTTTGTGATCTTGAATTATTTTCTGTGAAATGATTGTATTTATTTCATACCCATTTCAGATCCTGCTCAATTATAGTCATTTCAGAGGGAAACCAAGCTTGGGTTCTTTTTAGAAGTTTGTGATCTTGTATTAGATTTTGTATGTTGTAAAGGGTTTTGAATAGAAAACACTGAAAATGATGTCTAGGTCGTATACCAATCTCTTAGATCTAGCCTCTGGTAACTTTCCGGCGATGGGTCAACCTCGTGAAAAGAAACGGTTACCCCGTGTAATGACTGTCCCTGGGGTTATTTCTGAGCTAGACGATGATCAGGCCAATAGCGTGGGCTCAGATGTACAGTCTTCACTAGTACAGGACCGAATAATCATTGTAGCTAATCAGTTACCTGTAAAAGCTAAGCGCAGACCAGATAATAAAGGATGGAGTTTTAGTTGGGATGAAGACTCTTTGTTATTGCAGTTAAAAGATGGTTTGCCAGAAGACATGGAGGTCCTCTATGTTGGTTCTTTGCGGGTGGAAGTTGATTTAAATGAACAAGACGATGTTTCACAGCTTTTGTTAGATAGGTTTAAGTGTGTTCCAGCATTTTTGCCTCCTGATATTTTGTCAAAGTTCTATCATGGGTTTTGTAAGCAACATCTGTGGCCATTATTTCACTACATGCTTCCATTTTCAGCAAATCATGGTGGTCGGTTTGATAGATCTTTGTGGGAGGCCTATGTGGCAGCAAATAAAATTTTTTCACAGAGGGTGATTGAGGTTATAAACCCAGAGGACGATTATGTTTGGATTCATGACTATCATTTGATGGTGCTGCCCACATTTTTGAGAAGAAGATTTAATAGACTGAGAATGGGGTTCTTTTTACATAGTCCATTTCCTTCATCTGAAATTTATAGGACCTTACCTGTGAGAGAAGAGATTCTTAAGGCTCTATTGAATTCAGATCTCATCGGTTTTCACACTTTTGATTATGCTCGGCATTTTCTTTCATGCTGTAGTCGAATGTTGGGTTTGGAGTATCAGTCAAAGAGGGGTTATATTGGATTGGAGTACTATGGCAGGACTGTTGGAATAAAGATCATGCCTGTGGGGATTCACATGGGTCAGATCGAGTCAGTGCTGAAACTTGCAGACAAAGAGTGGAGGGTAGCAGAGCTTAAACAGCAGTTTGAAGGAAAGACTGTTTTACTTGGGGTTGATGACATGGACATATTCAAAGGTGTGAATTTGAAACTTTTGGCAATGGAACAGCTGCTAAAGCAGCACCCAAAGTGGCAGGGAAGAGCGGTCTTGGTGCAGATTGCTAACCCTGCTAGAGGAAAAGGGAAAGATCTAGAGGAGATACAGGCGGAAATACAGGCAAGCTGCAAGAGAATTAATGAAACTTACGGTCATCCTGGCTATGAACCAGTTGTGTTCATTGACAGGCCGGTATCCCTCAGTGAAAGGGCTGCATATTATACCATTGCTGAGTGCGTTGTTGTGGCAGCTGTGAGGGATGGGATGAATCTCACTCCATATGAGTACATTGTGTGCAGACAAGGTGTCTCTGAGCCGGACTCGAGTCCAGAATCAAGCGGGCTGAGGAAGAGCATGCTGGTTGTATCAGAATTTATCGGATGTTCTCCTTCACTCAGTGGTGCAATTCGGGTCAATCCATGGAACATTGAAGCAACTGCTGAGGCAATGAATGAGGCTGTTTCAATGTCTGATTCTGAGAAGCAATTGCGTCATGAGAAACATTACAGGTATGTCAGCACACATGATGTGGCATACTGGTCAAGAAGCTTTTTCCAAGATATGGAAAGGACTTGCCGGGATCATTTCAGAAGGCGCTGCTGGGGTATTGGTTTGAGTTTTGGTTTTAGAGTTGTTGCACTTGATCCTAATTTCAGAAAGTTGTCCATCGAAGCAATTGTCTCTGCATATTTAAGGTCCAAAAAGAGGGCTATATTGTTGGATTATGATGGTACTGTAATGCCTCAAACTTCCATCAACAAGAGCCCAAGTCAAGAAGTCATATCAATCATAAATGCTCTGTGTGGTGATGTGAAGAACTCTGTCTTTGTTGTTAGTGGAAGAGGAAGGGACAGCTTAGGCAAGTGGTTTTCTCCATGCAAGAATCTTGGAATTGCTGCTGAACATGGCTATTTTATGAGGTATACCATTTTCTTTCTTTCATTTTGTTTCTTGTATCTCATAGGTCTGACATTCATTTTCTTGTGCCAGGTGGTCCACAGAGGAGCAATGGCACACTTGTGGGCAGAATTTTGATTTTGGATGGATACAGATAGCTGAGCCTGTCATGAAGTTGTATACAGAATCCACTGATGGCTCTTCTATTGAGACCAAGGAGAGTGCCTTAGTTTGGCACCATAGGGATGCTGATCCAGGTTTTGGTGCCAGCCAGGCGAAGGAGATGCTGGACCACCTGGAAAGTGTGCTAGCAAATGAACCTGTTGTTGTAAAAAGTGGTCAATTTATTGTGGAAGTAAAGCCACAGGTAGGACATCTCTGCTCTCATTCAAATGTACATATTATTCTTTCTGAGCCCCTTTCATTTCAGATCATAATGCTTATTATTATAGATTATAAACCTTCTACCTCATCTCCATATGGTTAAATGAATGGTAGTTGCTTTCTGTCTCCGCCTCTTCGCGGTGAAGGGTTTGAGTAGGCTTACATTGGCATTTGGCATTCAGAAGATTTCAGGATGTATTATTCTGGGGAATGCCAAGAAGTGAGATGCAATTGTATAAAACAATTAGGAAGATTAGATATTAATCTTAAATTACATGTGATTGGCTGTGGGCATCATTTGTTTATTTTCCGCTCCCATCATTTTGAAGTCAGAACTAATATCAAGTATTAGTAGATGCAATTTAATTTGGAATGAGAATTATTGTTTATTGGTACGTTAGAATGATGTTTGAACTTCAATATTGTTTTTTTTTTTGTTCTAGTGTGTTTCAAATTAATACCAGTAACATTAGTGTAGTATTGGTTTGATTAATTAATAGGCTGAGTGTGATAGTGTTGGATTCTTAGAATCTCTGATATCTTACTTCCTACAATTGATGGATATCAGTATTTCTTTGCTTTGCAACTTTCTGTTGGATATTAAACAATGCATGGGCTAATATCGTTGTATATGTAACATTATGGCTTGAAGTAGGTGTCTGAAAATAATTGCTGCCGTTGTATATGATTGGGTTCAATACATGTTTTTTTGTGGTAATCGCAAGCATCTTTTATTACATGGTAAAGTCTTGCGTATCCCTATTGTGTGAACTCTATTAACCTGGTTTTTGGCTGCCATTTTCTTCCTACAGGGAATCAGTAAAGGTTATGTTGCAGAAAAGATCTTTACTTCAATGGCTGATAAGGGAAGCCCTGCTGATTTTGTATTATGCATAGGTGATGACAGATCAGATGAGGAAATGTTTGAGATCATTGGCAATGCGATGTCTAACGGCGTCCTGTCTTCAAGCACATCTGTTTTTGCATGCACCGTTGGACAAAAACCAAGCAAAGCAAAGTACTATCTGGACGACACAACTGAGGTCATAACGATGCTCGAAGCCCTTGCAGAAGCTTCCGATTCACCACCACTTTCACCATCACCTTCACCTCCAAGCTCCCCTTAAAATCTTTCTTCAAGCTTTTGTGAAATTGGAGCTCCCGCAAGCAAGCTAGTCAAAGGAAAGTATATAAGCACAGTGCATGGCTGTGATGGAAGGGGAAAATCACTTGGAAAAAAATGATATGGGCTTAGAAGGTTGAGTAATTGTGGGCATTTGAGAAATGTCAAGTTTGCTTGGATTTTGTCCATCATAAAGATTGAATTCAACAGTTTAAAAAGGGAAATACATGTCCTGGGAAAGACCAATTTTCTTATGAACTCTGATGGTTCAGTAGTGGTAAGCAAGAAACTGGTTGAATTCCTGGAGACCGACTGGAAAACAAAACAATTGCCAAAATAAATGTGAATAGTAAAGGCTGCTTATGAAAGTATAGCTGAGTGGAATTCTTGCCTGGAAGTAATTCCGATGGTGGGAAGTTGGAGATTTTGGTGGTAGCAGAAATCAGGTATCAGCTGGTTGAGAATGCCTGTCAAACAAAAGATACTATACTGGTACCATTTTTTTTCCTTGCTAGACTTTGAGTGATTTTTTCTTCAGATACTGCCATTAATTCATTTGCTAGTTCCTTGAATCTGTAAATCCATAGTAAAATTACTTCTATTTTAAAGTGTTGAAACTTTTTTCTCCGTTCTGATCTCTTTGGGATAAAAAAAAAAAAAAAGAAAAAAAACTTTTGCCAATGTGGAGTTGCATTTCTGTCCAATCGTGGTGTTGCATTAAAAAAACATGTCTATCTAATAATTACAATTTAATTAAAGATTTTAATTGGAAAATGTATTAATACCTATCTATGTAGTATTATACAATAATTCTATAAAAGATAGAAAAAGCAAAGGGAAGAGCTAATATATGATCTCCGGTCGTATTTGCTGTTTGCGTACATTAAATTTCTTTTACTATATATATATATATTTTTTTTTCTGACAATATTTAGTGAATAATTTGTCCATTATTCTATGACTGCCTTTCTTTGATAATTCCAAATTTATTTTGTATTTAAAATGTAAATGGGTAATTATTTCAGACTTCAATTATATTGTTTCATTTTGAAATAAATAAATAATTATTTTATCGAATACATGAATTATGTAAGATAGTGTATGGAAAACTTTTTATTTCTTTGTAATCAATTTTTTTTATTTCTTTTTATGAAATCAATTCCATCAATTTTTCTAAAATTAAAATAATTTTTCTTTCTAAATTACTTCTAAATAAGGGAAAAGAGAACATTTTGTGTATTCTATTTACTACTAGGAGAAAATGAAAGTTACTTTTTTTCTATAGTACCTATAAATATATGAATAACGAAAAATATTTATACCAAAAAAGTTCCTAATAACTTTTGTTATTTATTAAAATAGTTTCTCAAAATTAATTTTAATTGGTTGATACTATCATCCTATTTTCTTTACAAGAACTTATCTTTAACAGATAAATAGATGTACATAAAATTTATAACACTATAATACACATCTGTATATTGTAAAAACATATTATAACATTATAAGATATAATTTTTTCCCTTATTTTATAAATAAAATTATTTATAATTTTTCAATTCCAAAATTTTTGTTATACGTATAATAAATTATTTTAATTGAATTAAAGTAAAAAATGTGTAAGCAATTTTTTATATTAAAATTAGTTTTATTATTATTATAGGATTAATATTAATTAATTTTTTTGTTATTAAATTTTAATGTTGAAATGGTTATACGTTTATTTTGTTAACACTAATAAATTTAATTTAAAAAACAATTTGTATAAGACAATTATGGTAAATTCATAATAAGTAGGTATAATATTATTATTTTCGTAAATTAGTTTACCTTGTTAAATAACTTCAAGTAATAATATTCTTTCCATCTCTAAATAAGTGTCTCAACTTTTATTTATTTTTGTTCTAAAATTGGAAGTAATTTTCTTTTTCTACTCTTCACATAATAATAATAATAAAATAAAAAAACTCATTTACATAACATTTAAATGAAGGATATGACTGTTTTTATCTATAGTGTTAATACAATAACTACCATTAGATAAATAGAAGTTTGTCATTTGTTTAGAAATGGAAGGAGTAGATGATATAAAAATTCAATTACATCTCAACTTTGATGACTCTTATAATGGTATTGATAAAATTGCAACTCACTATTTCAAATATTATACTTTATAAAGATAAACTGTTAAAAAAACAAAAGTTACTATATGCTATTTTACAAAATTAAATATAAAAATTATATTAGAATACTAATAATTTTCTTTTTCTTTGTATTGAAATTAAATATATAAATATTATATTAGAAATCTAATAACTTCCAGATGTTTAAAATTTGTTATTTGATTTATTTTCCTCAAAAATAATTTTTATTTCAATAAGAATTTTTTATTTAATAAATACTTCATCTTATTCTAATGCTACTATTATAATAATTAAAACACATATTTTTAGGGAATTCAATTTTTTCATACAAGAATATTATGTTATTTTTAAATAATAATTATAAATGTTCATTCTTTTTATTTTAAATTTTTAAAATTTATTGAAAGCTTAGTGTATGGATTAGTCATTTCTAATATTTAAGGTTACCTTATGTAGGGGAACTGTAGTGGTGGATTCCGAAATTTTTGTGTCCAATAAAATTTAAATATATTGAAGTTATCGGAGTTCAAAAATTTGAAGTGCCAAGGTCGGTGGCCTGAACGCCGAATGTTACTGAGCTTGACTTAACCTCTGCTTCTGTTTTTTGAAAGGCCAGTGGATATTTATTGGCTTCCAAATGTTATCAAGGTCACTTACATAAAAGGCCCATCTCAATCTTCGTTCAGATGCCTTTTCAACAAGTGAAAATCTGAAAGGCCACACTGCTACTGTGATATGCTTAACTGGTGGAGCTTGGGGGAGACCGTACTCTGGTTCTGTGGACAACACAAGGGTAAAGCATGATGAAGATTTCATCCTTTCTTGAGTCATTGTTGTGTCTTTGTAGCTTTGGTTGTGTGATTGAGGACAATCCAATATTGACTTCATTGTAGTATATTCATGTTTATTGTATTCATCACAGTTTTCACGAGTTGATTTTTTTTTTTTTTTCTCTTTGATTATATTAATTTGTACAATGCCCCTCTTTACAACTCTCAGTTGTGAGACCTCAATACCCTAGAGTGTATTTTGACACTGAATGGCCATACCGATGGCTTGGGACCCGTGACGTCTCTTTTTTGCTGGAATGAATATCTGCTTTCATGTTCCTTGGATCAAACAATAAAAGCCTGGGGTATCGCTGAAGACGGCAACATAGAAGTGGTCTATACGCATCAAGTGGAACATGCGAGTTTCTAATCTTTAATGTCTACTGTTGTGTTTGTAATTAGTTGTGGTTACTGAAGTAACTAAGTTGCATGTTTAAATGTTACAGGGTGCTATTGCTCTTTGCGGGATTTATGACAGGGAATCAAACCAATTTTGTTATGCCCTTCCAAAGACAATATGGTTCACTTGTATGACCTGCCATCGTAAGTAAACTTGACCCAATTATGCTTTTGGTCTTGACATATATACATGTTTGTTTTGGCAACCTTTCTATTAAACATTACTTCATTCAATGAAAGGGGCACAATTTTCTCGAAAATAGAGGTTGTTGGAGCATTACATGGAGGCCCTCATGGTCTATTTTTCACTGGCGACAAGGCTGGATCGCTTACTGTTTGGAAGTTTCACAAGAAGCATAACATCTGCAAATGTACAGAGGCATGAAGAAATCAGGCAGAATTTCACAAGCAACATAACCTCTACAACTCTACAGAGTCAGACATAGTGTCAGAAGCAGCATAACATCTACAACTGCATGAAGAACGTTTGGGGATCTTTCATTGTAAATTAAAATAACGTAAATTTTAATTTAATTCAAGCCCAAATATTGCAAAAAATAATATTTTACTTGTATATAGTTTGTTGCATTTTGCCTCAATTAATTTGTAAGAGGCAGTAAATGAACATCAATTTTGTATATAAAGGCTGTCAAGTGCATGGCAGTACCTTTTATTGTAGTTAGGAAGCTCCCAATTGTAAATTTTTAATTCTAATAAGAATTATTTCTCTATTCAGTGCTCATGTTCTCTAATTTCAACTGTTATACCGTATTATTGCAGCAAAACTCATGTAAAGATAAATTTCAAAAATTTAGATTGCGACGACATCAGTTCCTTGAAATTATGAACATAACAGGAATTAAGTTAGTCATTTTTTCTGCGAACTGCAATCCTGGAAGCCTTGGTCATGTTTAAGATAATTCTCCCCCTAGCTTTGGTCTTACCTTTGAGCTTCTGTAGACAGCGTCCAGATAAAAAAACTATGGCTAGGTTAGTCATTATTCTAAGGATGTAGTTCTGGACATGTTCTCCGCATATACTATCGGCGTAACTTTTTCTTTTTTTTCCAATTTAATAGCTTAACGGAAGTTAAAAAAGACAAGCTGGAATAGCTCAGTTGGTTAGAGCGTGTGGCTGTTAACCACAAGGTCGGAGGTTCAAGCCCTCCTTCTAGCGAGTTTTTTGACTCAATGGATAAGTGCTTTTCTGCGAGTCAACTTATTTTTTTTCCAAAAAATTGATGCAATGCAAATTTGTCACTCTCTGAAAATTATTTTAGTTCTTGCAATCTAATTTCATTACATTAGAAATAAACAGTTCAGTGTATTTTCTTGGACAGCACAAATTTATTCCGGAAGTCATTGTTTTTATGTTTGCAAAATTGGTTCCAATCCAACTTGTATTTCTTCATTTGTGTTTCGTCCTTACTTCCCAACAAACCAAAGACCACCGATCATCGTGGATTTTGAGTCTCAAAACCTCCATGTAAGCTAACCAAGTTAATTAGCTAATATTAGTTTGTTAATATTGGTAAGTCCAATTCTAAATATGTCTACCAAATCCTATTGCACAAGTTAGTCCCAAATCCAACCTTTAGCGTTGCATTTCAATTTTTACTCGACTAGATGTTCATTTCTATTAAGGCTAACATAGCAAAAGAGCTGGTATGACTTCGCTCGATTTCTCGGTAGTTTGTGTTGACAATTGTTCATTTCTATCCATTCATAACGGAAAAATGGCCACAAAGAAGCCTAGTGTTTATTGAGTTAATCTTCTTACTGTATTTTCTCTCAACCCATTCTCCCATCACAAACCAAAAGCTAACAGTAAGCTACTACTAGTCTTTTGAACAAGTTCAATCCAATTCATGTTTATAGTTTGCTCCATATATCTTGTCAATAGTTGTGGGTAAGTGCGCACTAAAGTTAGTTAGAATTCTTTCTTTCTTAACACCTTATTTATTAAAAAAAAAATTGGAGTATGTATATGACTTGAGGTCGGAGAGCAACAACAATAGCAGAACTCGAACCGCGGGCGACCAAAATATTGTTGAGTAAGGAGGAGGACAGTTTGCAGCATTAAAAAGAAGGGATGATGATGGGTCCCTTAAAACAGGCCAGACAAAACAGATAGCCAATCTGCGTGTCATACACTTAAATTGCGAAAGCAAATGCCAAACCAACCAGCTTCAACGTTTGGTTCATATAATGCTAAGTACCTACCAATATTTATTTCTTTGAACTGCCACATCACCAATTATTTGTTCATTGTCATTTATTGTAACAAATCTTTCAGCTGCTGGTAACTTAAATACAAGAAAGAATAGGAGGATTAGGAGCGTTTGTTAATGTTAATTTTGTCGGATTTTGATATCATGAAATTACGAACTATGCCAAGGCTACAAGTTAAAAAGTGGTGCAGCAAGCTCGTGAACCATGACATACCTCTTCTTGATATATAGGACGTTTTTATGTTTTATTTCTTTGGACCTATTTGTATGGTTTTACTATTCTTGATATTTACTAGACGCTACCATTTTGCCTCATTCTTCACAACTGTAACCCAAATTACAAAATATACGACAATCAAGACAGCTTTCCCACACTTATGTTCTTCGTTTTTATTAAAGTTTTCCAGCAAACCATCCCATATTCTTTTTTAAACAACTATCAGCCATTCAGGCAATGGCCTAATTACGCGCCCACCTACTAAGAAAAAAGCTAAACGAGAAGAATTTACCCTAATAAAGTTTTCAGTGCTCCACTTGTCTTACTAATGATGAATGCATATATTTTTAAAAATAAAAAATTCTGCTCGCCAATCCTCCCGCTCAAATTAATATATGCATTTAATTATTTATAGTTTTTTTTTTAACATATATAACATAATACTAGAGTATTTAAAATTCATAATAAATAAAGTATATCTAACACCTTTAACAAAAACAACTAATGAAACTAATAATACCTAGCAAGAGTAGAAATTACTTAACTAAATCCAATTATTAACTACAATAAAATAAGGCCTCTACCGACCAAATGGTCTGGCCTCTATTTTTTTAAGAAAAAATGTTTAATTTTAATAAAATATATAAATAGTGTAGTTGTTTATTCTGTAATTTAAATATAAAATCAGAGAATTTGGCATAGGTTAAATTTAATATACAAAAATCATAAAATTTATTTATATATTATTATAAAAAAACAGCCGCATTGAAATGATACCCAAACCATCTGTGGTTATTGTTTTAATAAATGCCATCATTGTTATTATGCTTCCAATTTTATCGACCTTACTTTACCAGCTTTGGACCTGTACATAAAACAAAAATAGGAAATTTCGAGCATATTTTAACATAAATATTTTCCGTCCACACGGTTTCCTTTTCTGTGTCATAATACAAAGATACCGGCCTCTGCCCCACAGCCTGAACACCTCGTCCCACTTTCACGTGTAGGTCCAGTGCCCCGCTGTAACAAGTTACTTGCGTTTACTCACGCGCCCTCCATTTATCGCTAACTGCAATTTTCAAGTCACACTTGAAAACCGTAGTTAACTTAGCTGCTACTTATAAAGCGCGTGAATATCACTCCATTCTCATCTACTGTTATTCTATATTACAAAATTATTTTATACAAAAAAGAGAAAAAATATATGGATTAAAGTCTCACCGGGAATGAACAGCCGGCGACAAATAAACTTGACTCTGAATTACGGTTTTGCCAATCTTGAAACCGGGAACCACCGTGAAATCAACTCGGAGATCGGTGTCGACGCCGTCACTTTCTAGTAAAGAGTCATGCGTTACGCTCTCCATATAAACCTCAGAAAATCTTGAATCCTTGCTTACCTGAAAAATGCTAACATCTTCACCAAACGAGAAGGCTAAAAGATTCAAACACCAAACTCGCCGAGCCATTTCAAGAAACGCCGTAAAGAAAGCAGAATCCGGAAATCCGCCGGAATTCACTAGCTTCCTCTGGTTCAAGTTCCCGAACAGAGAACATTCCATTTTAGCATGAACAAGTTGCAGATACTTGGCCCTTGTAAATCTTGCAAAAGAGGAAGTAGGATTTTGGGCCAAGTACTGTTTCGGGTTCAAAGCTTTCAACTTTTTGAACTTGTGGAAGTAAAATTCCTGATTTTTCTCCATTTGCGGGGGAGATTCATTTGGTAACATAAAATTTGAGTGATTAAAACCTTCAAACAGAGTTGTAGTAACAAAAGATTCAAAAACAAAGCAACGATGGGTTGGTTTAGCAAAAGTTGAATCAGGTTGAATTGCTTTTGAAGCCGCTTCAATATCCCAATGAGCTGCTTCCATTTCTCGAACCATAAGCTTCACAAAACTCCTTACACTTCTTAGAACCGAGTGCAAAAACAGAACGAAATGAGAAGTACTTAAAACAGAGAAATTAAGATTATCAAACATTGATAAAGGCCCACTTGCATTTAATCTTTTCTCCAAAGACTTGTTATAAGCAATAGATTCTGCAAGTTGTTTCTTTAGCAAATCAATGTCTGAACATTTATCTCTAGCTTCCCCTTCCATTTTCTTTATAGTGATTTCATAAGTCTTCATTAAGCTCTGCTGTTCTTGAATCTCTGCAAGCATTATAGTAACTTGAGGAGAAAGATGATCAAGATCATTCTTAAAGAAACTTCTTTTAAGTTCTGAAAGAAGTTTAAGCTCTTCTACAACTGATTGATCTGCTGCTTGTATAGCATCACTACTGTAAGGATTTTGAGCCATTTGGAGCTCTGCATAAGCTGCTTTAATGGTAGTGACACCTGCAAATATTTTTGCTACTAATGCGTCAAGAAGTGCTTTGCGTTTGGATTTAGCATCATCTTTAGAGGAATTATGATGATGGGTTTTGTATAAAGAAGTTGGATCATCTTGATCAAACTTGTTTTGAGGTGTGAGCATACAAATTCCAATTCCATTGTTGGATGCGAGTTTTGTTGCAGTTTTGAGATTTATAACTTTCTGAAATTTTCTGGCTATTTTGCTTTTGTTTCCGGGGATTGATTTACATTTGATGGTCTCCATTAGAGGGAATTGTAGATGGTGGGTTTGGCTTTGGTCATAAAGAAGGGAAATCTAGTGATTTTTGTTTTTAAGAAAGAAAGAGATTTTAGTGTAGAAAGTGACTGTTATGTGTTTAGAAAAATATAAAAAAAATGTTGACAGAAACTTTGACTAAACAGATTGGAGCCGGAGATGGAGGTGAGAGCTAGACAAGAGATATTGAAATTAAAAAAAAAAAATACTATATAAATAAATAAAAAAAGGAAGAGTTGGATTTAAAGCGCGGGAAAAATAAAAGAAAAAGACATATTCTTTATTTTTTTTTAAGACGGTGGAAATAAATAAATTTAATAAGACTTTGTTTGTTTCCGATTTATAGAATATAAGTTTTTTTTTTTTGTTAAGTTGTATGTGTATCTGCATAATAATACAATATTGTAGACCAGTCGTATATGTATCTTTTAAAAAGATTTGGTGCATAGAATTAGGATTTTGATGGTAAATTTTTTTTTTATAAAAAAAAAACAGCTTTCAGTTGAGCATTATTTCATATTCTAACTCTTCACATTAATCCGGATCAAGTGGGACAGTACACTAAGAAGTAAAATGATATTTGATTAATAAATAAAGATGTTGAACCATTTAAATTAACTCTTGACATTTGATTTTTATAAATATTTGATTTTACATATTGAGATCAACTATTTACTAATAACATGTCCTTTTTTTATGTCATTATTAATTAATTGCAAACTATCATAAATAAAGAAACTAATATATTTACATATTGAATATGGATTTGCTAAAAAAAATATTGAAATAAGAAATAATTAATTTTAAAATATGAAGTTAAGCACATAATAAAAAAAATCAATTTTCTCCATATAATTAGAGATAGTATTTGATTATTTGAACAACTTTTCATATTATTTTTTTTATTGTAGTTTTCTTTTCACTTTTTTTATTATTTTTCATATTTTTTTGGAAACTTTTTCGTTTAATTTATTCTTTTATTCAATAAATTTAAAATTTTTATTTATTTGAAATATTTCTCTTTAAGTCTATTTCATTAATAAATTTTTTTTAAATTGATTTCATTAATAAATCTTAAGTGTGATTTCTGTGTCTCTTTTATAATTTTATTATGTTACAATTTTTATGTATTTTTATTATGTTTTTCTTGAAAAGCAATTGGAAGAAAAGTGTGGATTATTGTTTTTTTTTTTTTCATGGTGATTATATTTTTTTAGGCCAAGTGATTTCTTTACACTACAAAATGTAGTTAATTTTTTCAAGAATATAACTATATATAAAGTTTTAAATTTCATTCAATTTGAATAATCAGTTTTTTACTTTAATAAGTATCTCCAATAAAATATTTAATTTTTTTTTTAAAATTTGTTTTTCTTATGTTTCACTTATTTATAAATATTTATAAGAAACTTTTATATACTCTATTACTAATATTTAGACGTGACCGAGCCAGTTTCAAGCCTTAGCCCTACTGTTCAAGGGTTGAGGAGAGAGAGGAATGGGACCGAACCGTAACCAGTGGTTTGTCTACTATGATGAACCAAAAATGATTATGGTTAAAACGTTTTATGAACTTGAACTGGATTATATTCTAGGCCGATTCTAGACGATTCAGACTTTGGGTAGTTCAATTCTGATTAACCGTCATTCAAAATCCGACAGTTCGACCGATCCCAACCGATGTATGGCCATCAATATTGCCAGTTCACCTTAATAAAAATAAATTGAAAGGCAAGTTAAAATAAGTGGAATATTGCTTCCTGATTTTGCAATTTAGTGTTTATTTTTTGTCTATATAGAATTTTTTAATATATATATATATATATATAAATATAACTGAGTACATTAATTGACCGGATAACATTATAATTGGTAGGAGTTAAACTTTGATTGTGTTTAAATAGAAATTTTGATACATTTTAAAAGAAGAATAAAAATTCTCAATAGAGTCTATAAAACAAGAAAATGAACGAATTTGGGTAAAATAAGTTAAGGTAGGATTCAAAGACTATATTTTAAAGTAATGCTGAATTGGAGACCTAAATTGAGAAATTTTTCTGAATTAAATTGACATAAGCAAATGAGGCAAGTGGCACAAAGAAACAAGATTGGACGAATTGTGCATGTTAGAATGTTGCCGGAGCTTATAAGGGTGACCCAGGTCAGAGTGGAGGTGGCGCGGTTATAAAGAATGTAGATAGGCGTTGGGTTTGTGGTAGGAGTGTGCAAGGTTAACCGAACTGAATTGGTTGGTTTTCGATTAATCAAATTTAGTAAAGTAGAAATCAAAACCGAAACTGATTTTTTTTGGTTAACTGAAACGATATTTTCGGTTAACTGAAAAAATAACCGAAAAACCGAACGGTTAACCAAAAATATTAAAACTTATTTTAAACCTGTTTTTCAACCAATTTTCAAAACGACAACGGTTTAACCATTGAAATTTTGGTTTTCCGATTAACCGAATAACCGAAAATTTCAAAAGTGATAACCGGAACCGAACCGAAAAACCAAATTCCAAAAACACTTCAAAAATCGGTTAACCGAACCAAAATTTTTTCGATTTTTTTGTTCGATTTCGGTTAAAACCGTTATCTGTTCAGCCCTAGTTTGTGGTGGGATGTTTCATTTTGGGATTTGTTCGTCCATGAAGTTAGAATTGATGACTTTACGTAATTGTCTTTCATTAGCCTTGAGTGAAGGTTTCAGGAAGTTTATTGTGGAAATGAATTCGTGAAGAGTATTCTTCTCATTTTAAAGGGTGTTTCTGGAAATTTGAGGCTTGCTAATGTCATCTTGCAAAGTCGGAATCTGTTAAATCAAGAATGAAAAATTAAGTTTCAACGCATATGCGTAAAGGTAATCAAGTTATAAAATAAGTTAGCTTATCTAACTATTTCTTCTAATGAAGATGTTTCTATTCTTGCTATACCTCATATGAATGTTAAGCAATCACTCGTGTATGATTAGTAACAAGTGGCTTGGTCACGTTACCAGTTTTAATATAATCTGGTAATTTGGTAATATATATATCATCCTTGGCCAACATTTTTTTTTAAAAATATTTTTTTAATTGAGATTGATATTTTTTTTATATTATACTTTAATAGTACAGAAAAATAAATGAATATTAAAAGAATGTGCAGATTTAATTTTAAGTACAGCATTGCGCAGATTACATGTATAAGAAGAATATTGTTTGAATTGAAATTAAAAGTTACTAAAACAACTTGAAACTTAGATCAAGATTTTGGATTTAGTTCTTTGATATTTATTGATGAGTTATTTGTTATTTTTTTTTTCACATACACGCGCATTTAAAAAGATGTAAGAAATCGTTAAATCGGATGATTCAGCCTCCGCATCAACACTCTTACCCATTACACTAACCCCTCCCCCAACTAACATATTGTTACTTTGTATTTATGAAATTTGAAATCTTATATATTTATAATTATAAGCTTTGCTTTATTAATTAGTTTTAGTTTTGTTATTATCTTCCGTTAGAGCTCGGTTGGCAAAATATCGCTGGAAAATTGTTAGGTGAGAAATATTCTATTCTTGTGTCAACCAATGGAATTAAGGGGCTAGTGAGCCACCGGTCACTTAAATTAAAAATATTTCTTAAATTTGGTCCAATTTTTTTCAAATTTTGTCTTTAAAAATACTGTTTTTGCGAATTCACCCCTCAATATATTTTAAAAAAAAAAAATTAAATTACCCCACTGTAAAATTATTGGTTCTGTGACTTCTTTTGTTTGGTTTGATTGATTGTTCAATTTTTAAAAAGTTGAGATTGGATACATGAACCTAATATATTTTTAAACATTTAATCCTCTTATTTATAAATATTCTACAGTTTAACCAAAATATAATTATTCTAATTTCTCATGTTTTATTTTTAAAAATGTTTCTAAAAGAAAGCAAATCTAAATCTTTCCAAGAGAAATCTATCACTATATATATATATATTTTTTTAATTATTAACTGTTCAATTGACCACTTGTTTTGGTTAAATTTAAACTTTTATAAGTACTAGTTAAGGATTGTAAAAGGTGGGATTAGGATAATCTAATCCATGACCCACCAACCTTTAACTCAAGGTGGGTTGTTTTGTTTGAATATTTGACTACATCATTAACCAACTAGTTTAATTTGGGTGGCAAACATGAAATTCGTGGGTCCATGAGCTAAGATCAAGTATGCCAGATTTGTACTCTGCAACTGCATTCATCAAAATTAAATTAACCATTTGGATAATGAAAACATAGTTAATACAACTGATCTAGCCTCCATCTTCAGCATTCTACCAATAGGTTTTAAAGTACGGTTCCCTGAAAGCGCATTAATATTAATGGATTTGGAAGTCAGGAATTCCCAGCTAAATGGGCTAAAATAATTTTTATTTTCAAAATTTGGAGATAAAGTTGAAAAAAAAAATTATTTTTTAAAGAAATTTAAAACATAAATTGAAAAATACAGCTTTACGGAAAATTTACGGTTTGCCCAGAACACGAATAAATTTTAAAATCAGAATAGAGTTTCGGTTCCAAATTTTAAAGAAATCGGCACATTAGTTCTAATTTTTAATAAGAATTGATTTATAATCGGAACAATAGTCAATAAGGAGTCAAGTGATGTGTTTGGAATCTCTTATATTATAATGGGCCATCAAATGAATCTGCTGGTGAGGATTGAGCTGTGATGCAAACTGGTCACTAATGTCCGTAACCCTAACTTTTTGTTATTGGGATATTCCTTCGTCGAGGTTGTAATTTGTCCAAAATGTTTAGAATGCTGCTTCACTTTATATTACTATTTTTTGGAAATATTATTTGTTTACCAACCGTGATTAAATTAATTAATTGACTCTCAATTGAATTTTTGGTTCAATTATTTTATCCACATGCAGGTACTATGCACTCCTCCAAATTATTATCATGTCCCTAATTTAGGGCATCTTATAATGAAGGGCTAATCTTATTGTGGAATCCTACTTATGATTATTTGACTCATCAACCCTCTCTATTAATTTTTTAAAATAATTAATTAATTTGTTTTTTTTTTTAGAAATTCATCCGATTTTTCAAGACTTGACTACATTTATTCAGATCAACGCATTAAATAGTAAAGAACTGGTCTCAAAATTTGCTCTATACTTAAAATATGTATCAAATCCTTAACTTTTAATTAAGAAAAAAAAATACTAAAATATATACGTCAACCCTTGAAATTAATATGTTTTTCTTTTTAGTTATGGGTATTATTATAGTGATAAAGGTATTAAATTGCACAAAATAATTTTCCTTTTTAATATAATCATGTGGTTTTGAATTTTGATCATTAAACAACGGATTTAAAAAGCAATTAAAATGGCACAATTTTTTTTTTCTAACATAACCATCTAATTTCGGTTACAAATCATATACACTAATAACTTTTCTAAGGTTCCAAGTCAATATTAACATGAGTATATATATCATTAAAACTGGATTGAGATTTATTTATTTATTTTTCAATTTTTTACTCACATTTAATGTCATAAGAGTTGCATAAACGTTACTTTATAAATGATCTGTATGCTACTTTTCCATTATATACAATGTTTTTTTTTAATAAATATTTTAGAAAATTATTGTTATGTTTAGTTGTTCATCCACTAAATAATATAAGGAAAATAGTATTTATATATGCTACTTTTTAATATAATTTTCTTATCAAGTAAATATTTTCGAAACTTAGAGTATTTCAGTTTGTGTGCATACGATTGATCTAGTCTACTAAAAAATAATTATAGTGCAAAATTAAACTAATAATCTTCACTCGAAGAAAAAAGAATAGTAAGGCCTAAGAGCATCGGTGTGTTAGCACATTTGGGTAAAGTTGTATATTTCTTACTAAAACTTAAGGTGGTTGATAGATTAAACTTTAGTTATCATATGTAATTATTTTTTGATTGAAAATTATAATTTGGTAATTATTTTGCAATTTATGTTTAAACTGTTTTAATAAAAAGAAAAGGAAAAAAAAAAGATTGAAGTATACAGATGCTAGGTCTTTTAGAAGCATCATGAAGCTACCATTTTGATTAAGATAACATTATGCTTCAGTATCAAGAAAGCATGAAATATTTAATATTTTTCTGAACAACAATGTATTTTTT
>CANUEY010395531.1:0-112208 GCA_948099555.1 Croton setiger
AGTTCTACAAAATTCAAATGGAAACAAAATTATTAAAATTAAAGTTAAATGGTTGAATTGAGATGGTGTCAAATATACAATTATGTTTATAATGGTGGCGCGGGAGACCCCACCCCCCCCCCCCCCCCCCTCCCTACTTTGGGAACTAAACAATGAAATTTAGTTACTAATTAAAGATTAATTCAGTAAAATACTAGTCAATAATCCATTATCCTTGATTTCAATTTGGTTGCTAATTGTGAAACTAATTATTCGATTGGTAAATTCAATTACAAATAATCGATTGTAATTATTAATCAGTTAATATTTGGGTTTATAATTGGTCACTATGCGCATGGAAAATTAATTAGTATAATTTTTATAATGATTATATTGATCAAATTAGAGATTGTACCAAAATATTAAAACTCCTTGGCGTGTAGGGCACAAGAAGAATGGAATGGGATTAATTGGGTGGGGAAATTGACGTGGGAAAATGGGAGTAGTAGATTTCCCATTATTGTCTCTACACATAAATTAATGGAATCCGTGTTATGATTCCTAGCTCCCAATTTGTAGGGATTCTTTCTAATTTTTCTTAGCGTTAAGAAATTGGAATCTCCACTTCCACTTGGTTTTTAGAATGTCCATCACCTTTATTATATCCTTTCCTACCATCAATTTTTATTAATAATAATTATTCAATTACACTCTTTTGGATACTATAAATACACAATTCAGCTCCATCTTCTTTCATCAAGCTTTTTCCAACATCTCTTTGCTTTCTACCAAAACGGGCCTCTATTTCTCTCCCATCAATGACGCTTATTCAATTATTCTCGAAGCGTCTCTCCAACAGTTATAGAGTTGTCTCACCGGCTGTTGCTCTACAACACTCTCCTATTTCTTCTCCGACCACACAGAAAAAAAACACTATACCACCAAATGTGGCCGTTACAAATTTTCAAAGTGAGTACATCAGCTCACCGGAATCATCCGCCAAAGGTTTTTTTCGTCGGTTTCTTCACCGGAGAGCCATCAACCAGTTGCCTGAGTTTCTTTCCATTCCTGTCGATGAAAAGCTAAGGGAAAGGCTCAAAAGCATCAACAACATTATTGGAGAACGACTTCACCTGGATGAACTTGTGCCGCTAAAAGAATCGACTGTCGGAGGTTCCTATCCGTATAGAATTTCCGTTGAGGATGTGAAAAAGCTTTTGAAGCTTTCTCAGGTGGAGAAACTGAAATCAAAGCTAATGGAGATTCCACAAAGCTCGATATCGCACTCTGAATTCATCGAAATTTGTGTGGAGGAGTGCAGGAATGAAGAGCAAGGTATTGAATTAGCTAAGATGTTGGACCAGTCTGGAAGCGTCATTGTTTTTGGCAGTATTGTGTTTCTCCGGCCCGAGCAGGTATGAAAATTGTTCCCATAGTAATGTCGTCGTGGAATAACTTTTTGTCAGATTAAATGATGTCATTAATTTTTCAAAAATGCACTTATTTATTTTTATCATTATATTTGCTTAGATGCTACGTATAATTGATTTATTATTTGAACGATTTAAAAATTACTAAGAACAATGAGATAGAACATGATAATTTTTTAAAATTAGTTGAATAAGATGAAAATTCAGAAAAGCTAAAGCAAACATTTTTGAAAACGTAAATTATGACGATCCAGAACTCAAAACTCATCCAATTGTGTGAACCTAATTTGGGTTTGTCCTATTTAGAATAGGTAGTTATAGTGTTTGGTTGATTGGTGGAGGCTGCTGGGTCTCACTTTATTATGTCATATTTTAACAATGATTTTGCATTTAATAAAATGATCAAACCCACTACCACTATGCTTGAATCATCTAAACTGTTTTTACCGTCTGGTCAACAGGTGGCTAGATCAATGGAGAATATGATATCACAATCCATTGCTACTCCTAATGACCCAAGAAGAGCACAGCTGGAACACTTGGAGCAACAAAAAGCCATTATTGACAAAAAGGCCCAAGCCCAAGTTCGAAGTGAGCTTTATTGTGGGCTAGGCTTTTTGTTAGCCCAAACACTTGGGTTCATGAGGCTCACTTTTTGGGAGCTTAGTTGGGATGTGATGGAGCCCATATGTTTCTTTGTCACTTCACTTCACTTTGCACTTGCCTATGCTTTCTTCATAAGAACATCTATTGAACCTTCCTTCGAAGGCTATTTCCAGAGAAGATTCAAGACCAAGCAGAAGAAACTCATGGAAATCAATAATTTTGACCTCGAAAAATATACTAAACTCCGAAAATTTTTTTATCCGAATCTGGGTTACGGTTATCCTTCAGCCGAATGTCATAAACCTGGTGAGGAAGAAGTTTTTACCAAGTCTCTTTTTTAAGTGTTATTAATAATTAAACTTTGTAGTTAGTAGGAGAAGATAGTTTGTAGAGGAATTGGAACCCAACACATATGTACATATTTTGAAGAGTGTTGCACTGATATGAGACAAGGTTTAAGATTGGCCCTATAATCAGTTGTATTGTTGTAAACATTCTTTAAGGTTGGATTCTTTTTGTAACATGCTGTAAAATCCAGTTTTCAAATCAGTAACCGGATGGATATTACTGGACATTCATCTCGTGACTTGCTATATTTGGAGGATTCAGAAGTACCCAAATTTAGAAAATCATTAAAACTTACTGCCTGACGAAGAACTGGCCAGTAGAGACGATAACAGGCCTGGTATTGGCCCACTAATAAATAATGTACTTCCCTCGTGGGCCAAACCACAAAGCCCTCTTCAACTTCACATTGCACCACCAAAAATGCAACAAAATTCTCCAAAGTTATGGAGGTTGTATGAATTTGAAGGAAGGAAAAAGTAACCAAACTCTCCTCATCTAAAGAAAAAGATGTCTTAACTCCAATTGGTTTATATTTCCAATTGAGTAAAAAAGAAGAGATTCTCATATCATCATTTGATATTGATATTGATATTGGCTCCCATTCCACTTCTTCCTCATCTCTTCTAAATTTCTGTAACTCCAACTAACTCTGCCCCATCTCTATTGGGACTTTTCTACTACTCCCCACTTAACCATCACTTTATCCAATTTCATTATTACATTCTTTTCATAAAATCTAAAGCAATGCCCATTTAACGGTAACTATTATAAATCATAATTTACCCAATTTAAAAGCTTAATACTATTTTAATTTACTCTTTCTTATAATTATTCGATGTGAACTTCTAATATATTATAGTTTGAATATTGTGATACAAGTTTTAATCAAATTGGTAAGCTGCAAATGAGTCTAACTCATTAACTTAAATTTTTATTACTTTGAATTATTAATTTCTTTTTATTTTTCTCCTAAATTTCTTTAATTTTTTTCCCCATTCATAATAATTCATTATATAAATCAACTTAATATGTTTCTTGTTTGACACAAAAATATGGAGGCAACAAGCCAACAACTGATCCCTTTATTTTTGACAAAGTTAGAAAGGTGAATGGATAAATAGAGACATCCCAAGGAGAATTGTTAAACCAAATAATTAACCTAACAAATGCAAGTGTCCTTTTTTGGCAGTTTATCAAACTAACACACCTAATCTAATTACATTCACCAATATAATGTTTCTGTTAATTTGCATGTCTTCTGTTAAAGCAGTTGGCTTACTTTTATTCTAACACTTATTTATTTTTCAATTTCCAAATTCAACTTCACCACCTAAAGTAATTTTTTTTTTTTTTTTTAAAAAAGACAGAAAAGTATAATAATTATTTGATAACCTAAATATATTGACCGGTTTATAACCAATGTTATATGTTGACCTTAAAAATATTCATCACAATGTTTATTTTACAGGGTTCATCATACTGATTTTGTTTTGTTAATTAAAATGATTAATAACTAAATGTTACTAATAATCGTATGAGTGAAACAATCTCTACCCAAATTATTCAAACTCACTTAATAAAAAATCTTGGTGAATATCTAATGAAATATCATATTGGAACTCTTCCTAAAGAAATTTTAGGAGCTTTAGATGGATTCAGTGTGTTGTATATGTAGACTGCTAACCCTGCAACTTTCTCTTCATTTGAACCATGTCGAGCTCAAGTTTGCGACTTTAGCCTTTAGTATATGAATGATTCTGAAGTGGAATATATGCTTTTCTGCTGAATCACTGTATTGTGGTCCTAAACCTGCCTAAGCACAGCCCACAAAAATAGTTAAAACTCCTAAATAGCATGATTTTTAAAAATAAAAAAATCTAGTATGTAGAGGGCATCGAGGAATCATGTGGATTCGAACTCGGGATGGATGCTTCAGTGAGAAGCAGCTTTTCCATCTCTTGCCAAACAAAATAAAATTGCGATTTCAAGCATTGTCTAATTATTTATTATTAAAATAGAGTCACATGTAATGTTCTGTGGATATAATTGGGAAGCATAGGATAGGTTTTGAGGAAATCTTAAATTAGCCTTGCTGTGGGACCTAAAAAAAAGTAAAAAATTATATCCAGGCAGGTTTTAATTTATTAATAAAGTAGATAAGACGTAGGTCTAACAAATTTAGATAATGATATTAAGAAAACATAATTAAGCGACAATGATAGATTAAGCTTTTGTGTTTTGACACTCTACTAATTCTGAATAAATAGTAATTATTATTATTATTATTATTAAGGACTTAAAAAATAAGAATGTCAATGAAGGAAGAAAAAAAATATTGTAGCTTGTGTTGCAGGTGAACAGAATCCCCTACCTAACAAGCTAACAACGCCCCCAAATTCTATATAATTTTAGAGTTTTTGGTCTTTTTCTTGTTTGGGATTTTTTATTTATTAAAAGCTTATCATTTTTTAAAATAATTTGTTGAGCCTGCAGCAGCAGAATTTTATCTTCTAATATATAATATGAAATTTAATATTCACACAAAATGTACTGTCTATATATTTGAATAGGATAAATAACCACTATATATATATATATATATAACTCAAAGAAAAAGAAAAAAAAATTTCTTTGAATTATATTAAATTTCTTAGACACTTAATCTGATATTCATAAGAAATAAAATATATAATATGAAATAATTTCAATAACATAAACAATTCTAAATCTTACAAAATGTGATCATAAATTAAGCTCTCCTCAAATAAGTATAATTAATCTCATAATTTGATATAATTCAAATTTTGGATGAACAAATTTTAGTATTCATATTCATATTGGGTTGCACCATTTTGACAATGACTATTTATTTATTCATGGAACAATGTTTAGCAATTTCAAGCAATGTTGAAATTTGCTTCTAGACACAACTTTGGTTAATATATTTGCAGGCTTCTTATTTGTATGTACCTTCATATCATCTTCCTCTATCACATCACACATAAAATGATACTTTACATCAATATGCTCCGTACCAGCATGATGAACTTAATTTTTATCCTTTATCAAATTAACTACATATAAAATTCAAAAAAGAGTTGAGAATAATAAATGGATATAATTTAAACTTAAAATATGTTAAGAATATATATTTAAGAGACCAACACTCAAAGTCTATGAAATTTAATTAAATAAATAAAATCTAAAATTTATTTAGAGAAATATTAAATTAAACAAAAATAAAAAACAAAGAATGAACCATCATTAATTAAAAAGATGGACAGTGATATGATAAAAACTTAGAAGAAAGAGAATAGAGGATAAGAAATATAACATGGATGCTGATTTATTTTCAGTTATATTAATTATAGCTTATTAATATTTTTGTGGTTATGAGATGAAAAAAAAAAATATATATATTTTTTGTAAACTTAATTTAACTAGTTGTAGGACTTATTACTATTTCATTAGGGTTGACGGCAAATTTATAAATTTTTTGTCCGTTGGTTCAAAGTTGAATTTACTTATTTTATTGTGTTATTTGAGTTAAATTCATTTACTAAATTAATAAAAAGAATTCCATTGATTTAACTCCAATTTTTTCTAAATTTGTGTTAACAAATGAGTTAATTATTCTGATCATTCACAATGTGAACCATAATCATAATGTAAATTGATGCTATTTTAAATATTAATATAAATAAATATATTTATTATTTAAAATAAAAAATATACATGTCAAATATTTATTTGTCATCTAATTGTGTCCTAAAAACACTCAAAAAAACAAATTTGATGTCCATCAAAAATCAAAATGGACACTAAAATGTTATTGTTCATATAGTATATAATGTGTGAAGTACAAAGTGTCCACCAATATTTTATAAATAGGATAATTATTTTCTTATATTGTAGATGCTCTCAGTGTTATTTATTTATATTTATTTAAATTTTAATTGCGGATAAATTAAATTTTAAATTAGTTATATATATTATTCCTAATTAAGTAGAAAGATATTGAATTGACTCGATAACTAATTGATGAAATGAATTCGGATTGTTTGGTGTAAAAAATTACATTTTGATCTTTACTAAAAATAGAAAATGAAAAAATTATGATTTGATTTTATTAGTGATAATTTTTCTTTCTAATGAAAAGTATAATATTTAAAAATGAAGAATATTTTAAAAAATATAAAAGCACCTAAAAATATATTTATTAAAATATTGAGAACCTAAAACATAATATCTATTCTCTAAACAATGGAGTACTAGCATTTATGAAATTCATATTTCATATTACTGTTGGAAAAGACCCCAATCTCAATAAATAAATTTTCTTAAAAAAGAAAATCTAAATAATTAATGAAATTACCAATTTTGATTGTACTTTTTGAATTATATTAGTATTACTTTCAAAAATAGTGAATTCCATAATTACTCTGTATTTTGAGTAATAAATGCATGTCTAAAAGGAAAAGTGTACGTAGCGGTAATAGATCGTGAAGGTTAGATCCACACGACTAGCATCATCGTATTAATGTCCTAAAATAACAAATTTTTTATGGCACGTACGCGTTACAGTGGTAGTTTTGTAATATTTAACTGAAGTCGAATGTAAAAAGGACATTTTAATGAACTGATATTTTATTTTCTTGCAACCTTTTCAAAGCTTATATATTAGAAAAACAATTATATATGAATTAGAAAAATAAATAAATAAATCTAAGTTATCAGCTGTACCCACCCACCCCACCCAATCCATTTGATTTTCAACCATCTCTTTCTTTCTTTCATTTCTCTCTCTCTGTGCTTCTTTCTGTCTTCACTGTCACTGTTTCTCTCTCATTTCTACTCAACCAAACAAACACTTGTTTAGATTTTTCAATCTTACTTATATTTTTAATTTTATGACCAAATCAGTTTGAAAAATACCTTTGAATTAATCCTTCCCAAACACTTAATTTCACTGCTGTTTCAGTTTGTGGCATTACGCCCGCCGTTTCAAAATCGGACAGAGAAGAATCCCAGTTCTTCTTTCTGTTTCTGTTGGCATTGGAAATGCTTTTCATGGTGTTCAGGCTGATTGGGAAATCGCCGCTGATTTGATGGAATCGGTAGTGTGGAGTGGTGGAGCTTTTTGGACTTTTCATGGAGTGTATTATTTGGTGTAGTCCATGTTTGGTGCCCAGATTTGATATCAAGCTTAGATTTACTGTCGTTGTTTTCAAGGTGAGCTTCTTTTATGCTTAATTTGACTGCAATTTGTTGTTTTCTTGCTGATTGGTTTGTTTTTGAGGGAATGAGGGATTGTGGGTTTTACTTCAGTGAGGAAATTTTAGAAATTTTTGGTCTTCGCTGGGTTAGTAAAAATTTGTTGTGAAATATAGGAAATCTGGCATTTTTTCTGCTGCAGTGTAACCCTTGAGTGATCATCAGATTTTCAGGGATTATGATTTTGAGATTATTTTAACAGAGGTTAGGGTTTATATTCAGGGGTGAGGTCTAATTAATGAAACAGTTGTTAATAGGTGATAATTGGTAGTGTGATATGCCTTTTCCTTTTATGTTTCCCTGTTCCTGTTGTATGTTGGGGCGAAGATCTTGTCTAGGGTCACTATCTCTGCCTTCCTTTTTGTTTCTTTCCTTAATTTTCCTTTTCGTTTTTGGAGCTGGCGTTTAAGGAAACTGTTTATTGTGGTAACTTCCTTTTTTCAGGGGGAAAAAAGAGCTTTTCTACCATTTTAACTTCAATTATGTTGGGCATGTTATATGTCTACAGCTTTAGTTTTAGCGTTAAATTACTTTTGGTCTGCTAAATCTGTTAGTTGCTTTATGAGTTTGTGATTAAGCTCTGTTGAGTTCATGGAGTTCAAAGTTATCATCTTTTTTCTGGTAATCTTGATGAATATGGCGTTGTGAGATCTGTTAGTTTCCATGGCAAAAGTTTTGCTGCAAAAATGTAATTTTTTTTTGTTAACTGTTGAAGAATTTCTCATACTTTATCTGCTTGTGATTATGCAAACTTTCTGGTTTATTCAAATATCATTTGTTTGTTCTTTCCTTTCTACAGCTTGCAGTGATATGTTTATGTTTTCAAGCTGCTACTCAAGAACGCCAAATACAGTGGCAAGGTACAGAAAGAGGAGATGGAAACATTTTCTCTCATTCCTGCATACATGACCAAATAATTGAACAGAGGCGGCGACCTGGTCGGAAGGTGTACTCTGTTACCCCACAAGTTTATGATCAGTCTCTTACATCAAAATCCCTGCATCACAAAGGAAGGGAATTGCTTGGAATTTCAGAATCACAATTGCTAGAAAAGGATGCAAAACAACCCATTAGGATTTTTTTAAATTATGATGCTGTTGGTCACTCACCTGATCGAGATTGTCGGAAAGTTGGTGACATTGTGAAGGTTGGTGTCATTGGTAGTATGAGAACCTTTTCTGGTGCTTATATTCACCATGGCTGTACAATTGATATCATGTTTGCTCCTCTATGTATTTGTTTGATCAGCTTGGAGAACCTGCTCTCTCTTCTCTTCCTGGCATTCCTTCTTGCAATCCTCATGGTGACCCTCCAATTTATGGTGACTGTTGGTACAATTGCACTTTGGATGACATATCTGGCGAGGACAAAAGGCATCGCCTTCGTAAGGTTATACTTCTTCTCAGATTGCAAATTTCTTTTCCTACCCATTTGAAGATAATGCTTATATTCAGATGTCTTAATGTCTTGATTTTCTATCAAGCAAAGAATCATTTTTCAAAGCAAATTTGTGCAGGCTTTGGGCCAAACAGCTGATTGGTTTAGAAGAGCCTTAGCTGTTGAGCCTGTTAAAGGAAAATTGCGGTTGAGCGGATATTCTGCATGTGGACAAGATGGAGGCGTGCAACTTCCCCGAGAATATGTTGAAGGTATCAATGTGTATAAACATCTGATATCTCTAGCTTAAATGATTATTTTTCTCAATCTTTTTGTACCCTACTCGGACTTCTGATCTAGTGATTGCATTTATGTAAATCTTCCAGAGGGCGTTGTGAACTCGGATTTGGTTTTGTTGGTGACGACAAGACCTACCACAGGCAACACTCTTGCATGGGCTGTGGCATGTGAACGTGATCAGTGGGGTCGTGCAATTGCTGGTACATTTTTGGTTGATGTATACTTTTATTATTTGCTATCTCTTCCCCTTGAATGCAGTAGAATCTGAATGGTACTCTTCTTGCTAGGACACGTGAATGTTGCTCCTCGCCATTTAACTGCTGAGGCAGAGACTCTACTTTCAGCTACATTAATCCATGAGGTAATTTGATATTAAGCTATTGACACTTGACAGTGGAATACTCTGCTATCTTTTATCTTCTACTGATCACATTAGATTTCTTAATCTTTCCAGGTTATGCACGTTCTTGGTTTTGATCCCCATGCCTTTGCACATTTTAGGGATGAGAGGAAGAGAAGGCGCAGTCAGGTATATACTCATCACATGCTCAATGAAATAATTCGATGCCTTGGAAGAACAGTGATTTAGAATTCTAGCTTTCAGCTTGTCACCATATGAAAAAACCATAATTCAAAAAATAAAAAATCAAATATGCCTTTATGCACAATGACGTAGGCAATAACATTTTACTCATATACCAAAGTAATTTTGTTTATCAATTTCCTATGAATGAAAATTTCTAAAGGGAGAATAATAATGTGAGCTACACAAATTACATACAGTGCAAATAACAGAAAAAAAATTAAAAAAAAATCATGCAAACATAGCAAATAAGGCTGGCCTGGCCTGGCATGTGTAAAACTTGGTGTATACCTCTGTGAGGGATGCAAACTGCATTAGCTAATTGTCCCAGTTTGTTCATAAAAATCTGAATTGTATATCTGAATGAGAATGTGGTTTTCTATTTATGTTTAAGGTTAACTGGAAAAAATTCTTCAAATTTGATTCAATTCTCTTCCCAACCCTTCCCAAACTTTCTGAAAATCATTTCAGGTTTGACGCGAGTTTTATTTTTTCCTTTGATGCTTTTGATAGTGTTTCTTTTTTCAAATTTCCAACCTGGAGATTTTTTTTTACTGCTGAAAGGCTTGCTTTTGATGCATAAACTAACTTTCAATGCTTTATGAAGCAAAAATGAAGGATCTTCTGCCTGTTTATTGCTTTTCACATGTGAATTTAAAACTAATATTGTTTCATTTTTAGTTGATTTCTTCTGCATGATTGATAGGGCTAACTATTGCTTGTACTTAATGTTTTAGGTCACAGAACAAGTTATGGATGAAAAGCTTGGACGAATTGTAACACGTGTGGTTCTTCCACGTGTCGTCATGCACTCACGGCATCATTATGGAGTAAGTTTTAGCGTTCAGTTGACATATTGTGATGTTTGCATGAATTTTTTTTCCCTGTAATTTGTGCTTTATGCAGTTTGTGGTCTTCTCACATTTGAAAATTTTCTGCAAGTCATGCATCCAACAAAAATTTGATGGGCTTTCTTATTGACAGGCATTCTCTGAGAATTTTACTGGTTTAGAACTTGAAGATGGGGGAGGACGTGGGACATCAGGTTTCATTTCCATTTTGGCTCACACAGTCACTAGCAGTTTATAAATATTGGTGTTGCCAGTTGAATATTTACTAGTGATGCGTGCAACAATCACATGATAACTGATGCACCGCATGCCATGAAATTATTTAGACACTCAAATAAGAAAGATATGCAAAATAATTTGGTCAGGTTATGATGCAATAGGGTGCTATTGAAGTCGAAACGATACCAATTTGACTATGTAACTTTGTATTTATTGAATCTTAGGCAATTCAATAATCTCTTACTTGGAAAAATTCTGCAGGTTCACATTGGGAAAAAAGGCTCCTGATGAATGAAATAATGACAGGATCTGTGGATACAAGATCTGTAGTTTCAAAAATGACATTGGCTTTATTGGAGGATAGTGGATGGTATCAGGCTAACTATAGTATGGCAGATCGTTTAGATTGGGGTCGGAACCAAGGAACTGATTTTGTCACCTTGCCTTGCAATCTCTGGAAGGGGGCCTATCACTGTAACACAACCCAGTTGTCAGGCTGCACATACAACAGGGAGGCAGAGGGTTACTGTCCGATTCTAAGTTATAGTGGTGACCTTCCTCAGTGGGCTCGTTACTTTCCACAGCCAAATAAAGGTGAGTCCTTCAGCTTTTTTCTCTGTGGACGCTATAAAATGTCACTTTATTTTATAGAAAATTGTTTGGTGTTTCGGGGATTGAAATGAATTACAAATAAAATATGAACTTGTTCATGTGGACATGAGTTTGACATTTTTTCTGGCCTATGCAACTAAGAATCTAACTTCATCCCTTAGCGCTAATAAGTTTGGATGTGATTACAGGCTAGTTTCAAGAGCACGTATTTAATTACTCCTTTAGTCTTAGTGGTTTTTACCTTCTCTATATATTCATTTAGGACCCCTTTTTTTCTAGATTTATATTTTGGAACCTTAGGTATTTTGGTCGCCTCGGTGAGCTTTCCATGCAAAATTTTGGTTCCTGTCATCCTGATATGATTATCTACTATATCCTGATTGTTTACCTTTAGCATTTCAATTATCTTTTAGAAATATGTTGCTGAGTCATTATGTGTTCTTAATGAGTTGGTTGAATTTGGCCATTGCTTGAAATTCTGTTTTATAAATGGTCATTGCAGGTGGGCAGTCCTCGTTGGCTGATTATTGCACTTACTTTGTGGCCTA
This sequence comes from Croton setiger, assembly GCA_948099555.1. Classification (NCBI taxonomy): domain Eukaryota; kingdom Viridiplantae; phylum Streptophyta; class Magnoliopsida; order Malpighiales; family Euphorbiaceae; genus Croton; species Croton setiger. The sequence continues at coordinate 12,128 of CANUEY010395531.1, forward strand.
CTCCGACGGATCATGTACAGACACTAACAGTGCACGGGCACCTGACAGAATGTTGGGTGAAGTGCGAGGAAGTAGCTCCAGGTAAAATTTCACTGGAACATTCTTTGCATGCATATAGAAAATGTAGTGTGCATTATGCTGAGATATTTCTGTATGCATCTATAGGTGCATGGCATCCTCATTAGTACGTACTGGGTTTGTGCGGGGTTCTGTGACACAAGGAAATGGTTGTTATCAGCACAGATGTGTGAACAGCTCGCTTGAGGTATGCTCTTGAGCTTTCTTACAATTCACTGTTAAGTGTGATTTTAGAAAATAGAATATTGCAATTCTATTTGTGAAATGACAATTTGGTAGATTATTCTAATAAAATTACTCTGCTGGTGAACTTGTGCTCGATTGTCTGGCATGCCAGACATGAGATGGACAAATTAAAACTTGTTTAACATTTCTTCTTTCTTCTTCCCTATTTAAAATTTTTCCTACTGCAAGCTGTCCGTGCGAATCTAATAGTTGTTCTGTCAGGTTGCTGTGGATGGTATTTGGAAGGTGTGTCCTGAAGCTGGTGGACCGGTTCAGTTCCCTGGCTTCAATGGTAATATGCTTTTCTATTATTCTTAGTCAGCTGGGTTATGTTATATGAAGTTCATCTGGCATCTTATTGCAATTTTTTTTTTGTCTGCTTGCAGGTGAGCTTATCTGCCCTGCTTACCGTGAACTCTGCAGTACAAGCTCAGTTTCTGCACATGGGCAATGTCCCAGGTCATGTAATTTTCATGGAAACTGTGTCAATGGGAGATGCCATTGTTTCATAGGATTCCATGGTCGTGATTGTAGCAAACGTGGGTACATTCTTCCTTTGTATGCCACTATATGTTATATACTCAAATTGATTAATGAAAATTGTGGAGTCCCAAACCAAGCTACTTATTATGTGAATGTCTTTTGGCAGGCTCCTGCCCTGGCAATTGCAGTGGGCATGGTACATGCCTTCCAAATGGGGTTTGTAAATGCAAAAATGGTTACACTGGTGTTGACTGCTCTACTGGTAATCTCATCCCCAAAACTATTTTTCTTACTAAAATATCCTTGTTAGTGAAAATACCTTTTTTATTGCTAAAATGAATACGTATCCGAAAAGTGCTACAGCTTCAATGGATTTGTGTGTATTATGTTCACAGTGGAAAAAAAATGAAGGCTGCATCCTCATACTAGCTGTGGGTTTCTTTATGCTTGCAGTTCAAAAGAAGAATGATATTGTTGTCATTGTATTTGATATCTGGTATTTTTAATTTTGAACTACCCATTAGTTCAATCAATGTTGTTTTAACCCTTTTATCGTTTAACCGAGTTAAATTTCGAAAATAGTTAATATTGCAATTTTTGTGCTGATATGACTAAAGTGATTGTCTGGTGAATATAATTATATGAATTTCTTATTAGATTTGGTCCATAATTCCCTTACTCTGCTATTTTTTTGTTACATGCAGCTGTGTGTGATGAACAATGCAGCCTTCATGGTGGGGTATGTGATAATGGAGTTTGCGAATTCCGATGCTCAGATTATGCAGGCTACACTTGTCAGAACAGCTCCACACTTCTCTCCAGCCTTTCAGTTTGCAGAAATGTGGTGGAGAGTGATGTATCAGGCCAACATTGTGCACCCAGCGAACCAAGCATTCTGCAGCAACTAGAAGAAGTTGTCGTAATGCCAAACTACCATCGGTTATTTCCAGGCGGTGCTCGCAAGTTATTTAACATCTTCGGCAGCAGCTATTGTGACACTGTTGCTAAGCGACTCGCCTGCTGGGTAATCTCCCCCCTCTTCTTATTTCTGACTTCACATTAATGTTCTGAATTTCATTGCTTGACCAAGTATTTGTGCTTGAAATTACTAGATCTCCATCCAAAAGTGCGACAAGGATGGTGATGACAGGCTCCGGGTATGCCATTCAGCATGCCACTCGTATAATTTAGCCTGCAGCGCTTCACTCGACTGCTCGGACCAAACCCTCTTTAGCAGCGAAGAGGAAGGGGATGGTCAGTGCACAGGCTCGGGAGAGATGAAGCTATCGTGGTTGAATCGTCTGGGCTTTAGGTTCTTTTCAAGTAATACTTCTTTGAAAGGGGTGTCTGTAAAAAATAGGCAACTGTAGTTTTTTAATCATTTTTTTTTCTCCTCCCCATTTTATTGTTTGCCAAATTTTGCCTTGTAATTTTGATAGGGGTCCATTGTAGGAAAAGATGGCACGTTTAATGCACGTGCATCCTAGATGTAGGTGGTTGTTTGCTCATCCCAAATGGTCATTTCAGAAATTTGGGTGAGATCATATTAGGCTTTCAAAGATGAGAGCCTCGTGTAGAGAGAATTGAAAATGTAAAAAAAAAAAAAAAAAAAAATACTAGAGAAAAACAAAGAAAGCTTTCGCTGATGAGTAATCAGATTCAGAGGTTTGGCCGAAGGCCTTCAAAGGAAATGAGAAGCCATAAGTTTTTCTGATTAGCCCGAGGTTTTATTGTTACTTTGATTTAGTTATAGTAGTATAATGTGATCAAAGGTATTTTTTGTATATAATAAGATAATAAATATCTTTGATTACGTTAATGATTCAACAAAATGTCGTCTTTAAATTTTGGATGTCCATTCATGTGATCCTTTAAAAAATTACCTTTTAATGTAGTCATTTTTCATGTAAGCTTGCCCCTTAAATATGATATTTGCAGAAAGAATATTAAAACTGCAGAACCTTTTGTTTGATATCCTTAACCACAGTTAGGTTTCCAATCAAGCAAAAAATTAAATGTAATTCCATTTTTGTTAAGAAATCTAGCATCATGATCCATGCAACAAGCAGTACATTTATGAGGATCAGTACCGTGCCCTTGATGCTTTGATACGATAGTCTTGCTTGGTGTTAGTTTTATATTCAATTCGATATGCAAAAATGATTCCGCCGGCCTTCTATGGTTCGTACTGTCCTCTTACAAGGCCTTTCACCCGATATGCGTAAATTTTACAAGTGTCACTAAAATAATCAAACCATTTCAGGCTTTAACACCCAACGAAGAGTCCGAACCATGCCTTTGCAAGACTAGCTCTGCCAGTCGTCGTTGTCTCAAATTTATTGCCAGCTTATATATTTGAATATATTGTTTTTACTTCTAAAAATTTCAACTCAATATTATAAAATCATACTTACAAAAGTGGAGTCAAGAAAAAATGAGTAATCCGTGTAAAAACAGTAGACATAGCACAAATTTACTTATGAACGAACAAAATAGCAGAGTTTGAATTCCTCAACCCCAATTAACAAAAAATGAAAAGTCACAAAAATGGTACTACCTTTTTAGTACATTGCACACTCCACTTACTCAAACTAAATTAACAATCATCAATCTAATAGATCCAAATTCAGAGAAAAAAAAAAAACACTCTTAAATGAAATTAATTAAGAAGCAAAAATGAATTTAAGGACGTCTACAATGAGCTTTGCACATATGTTGGCAGTCATAAAAACAAGGTCCACCACAATGAAGTGGACAATTCAATCTCATTCCTTTACACCTTCCTTTTCCCATGCATTCTGCATACTCTCCTAACCTGTATTCTTCATTGCTAATTATCCTCTTTTTATGCACTTGCCTACTGTTAATTCCTCTTCCCTTCCCTTTCCGCCCACCCCCACCACCACCACATCCCCATTTATAATATCCGCCACCTCCTCCTCCCCATCCCCATCCACCTCCACCTCCACCTCCACCTCCCCCTCCACCACCACCTCCCCAACCCCATCCAAAACTCCCCCCTCCACCCCCACCACCACCTCCTCCTCCTCCTCCTCTTCCACCGCCTCCGCCGCCACCACCTCCTCCTCTTCCACCGCCTCCGCTGCCACCTCCTCCTCTATAATACCCACCATATCTATTCTTGTTGTTAAGCACAACTTCTCGAGTGGTCTTGTTATGACTTCCTTGTGTAATGTTAACTACATTCGGAAGTTGAAGATCTAAACCTGTTGCATTGACTTGAGCACTTCCGTTTGTAAGTGAATCAGCTTTTAGCTCAACAACAGCCATGCCTAGAAAGAACAAAACCCATAAACATTGTTTTTCATTTGCCTCCATACTACTACGTACTTGCAATTTTAGTTTTTTTTTTTTTTTCTTCTAAAAATTCACTGTATATGTGATGTTTCAAGAGGCCTTATATAAGTGTTTTCTGCCAGCTAGATGTTGGGCTATAACCAATCCAGATCTGCAAAAGTTAACCAATAACAGTTAATCTTTCCTCAAACAACATGCCTTGAAACTTACTTTTGTCCCCACCCTGCAACTTGCAAGGGGTTGGACGCAATCCTCAAGTCATAACAAATCCTTAACCAAACATAATTTTGTTTTTTTTTAGATTAAACTAATTAAGAACCCTTGTAAAATAAGTTGATCTTCTAGTCTTAGTGAGACGTGAGAGGTCCTGTATCGTTAGAACTTAAAAGTGGCCAGTTAACCCTTTTTCCTTTTACTAAATGTAGAAGACGCGTCGGCTTTTTAGTACACTGGCCATATAGAAGACAATTTATTTTTGTAGTGTGCGCACATATATCTCAATGCATGCCTTGAATTTACTGGCATCGTTACCCTTTCACTATGTAGACTCGTCGATACTACATGAACTTCGAATTTCGAACGATGATGATAGTGATTCTAAATTATCAAAATATTGCTTTTTGGCACTCTTAATTAGCCGCGACTGAAACTCAGATTAATTAGTCGGCACTTGTGATTTAGTACTAAACAAACATATGACATTATCTATTCTACCTTACCTACATTAACTAATACCAGGGCCGTCTTAAACATTTAAGAGATTACGTTCATATTTTAAATTTGCCGGCACTGACTAGTACCTAGTTGTCTATTGCTTGGGAATAAAGTTTGAGAAAGAAGTGTGTATATGAAGTTGCAGTACACAGAAAGAGAAGGTGGGGGTGGTTTGGTTTTTTCACCTTTAACATGTATAATGTTTCTTGCAAAGGTATAAAAATTGATTCCCGTATGTTGGTGCCATCATGCATATATATATATATGTTGTAGTTGGCAAATAAATAAATAAATTACAGTATTTAATACAAAAACTTAGAATTTCGCAAGGATTTAGGAACACTGTACATAATTCTATTCATGCTGAGACAAAATTGAAAGTTGCAGAATAAGCAAAGAAGGATGTGATTTTATAATAATAATAATAGAAAAGGGTTAAGTAGCCATAAAAGTGGCCCTTTTCCAGGTTTAAAAGCATTGTTAAATTCACGCTTCCATTATCTAATTGAGGAAGGGGTTTTTCTTATTAAATTAATGATAATAACAATTTGGTGAGAGGCTCCAAATTAGCAACAACCTGAAAGGATGGCCCTTTTTGCATCATGTTCTGAGCATTATAATCATTCCAAGTTATAATATTAGACAATTTTGTGTTGTGTGGCCAATTTGTGACTTGACTCATGTGACAGTGCGTAGAATCTTACGACAAAAATTTTACTATCTCTGCTGTCTCCAACCACAAAAAATATTTATCGCATCAATTTTAGAATTTGTCTCATTCATTCTAATTTATAATGCTAACGGCAACTCCATATTTAATTCACCCCACAATAACTAATAATCTTTTTTTAGAATAATTAATTTTGTCATTTAAAAGTAAATATCATATGTCATATTTTTATTTTTATTATTGCATTAGTTGTGTCCGATAGCTTAGTGTTCTCCAAACCACCTAATGTTCTTATACAATGTATCCTCGTTCTTGCCAAAGTTACAAAAGAATAAAGTTATTGGTAACCTAAAGAAAATTATAGTTAATTGTTGTAGAAAGTTTAATATATAATATAAACTTATTTTTGGAATAATATTACCATAATAAATTCAAAATACTAATATAAATGTATATATAAAATCTAACTTTTGAATGCTGATATGACATAATATGGAAAACACAATTGCTTACATAACAACATACCAAGAATTAGAAAATTTTTAATTTTATTTTTTATTATTTCTTGAAAAAAACATTGTGTGTGACATTCATTAACAATTGTTACGATTTTAATTATTAAATTAATACATATTTGAATATTAGAATTATTTTCTTTCTTTTGGTAAAATTCACAAATAAATTTGAATTCACTAATTACCATATAAAATTTTTATAACACCTATAAAATTTCTTTTTTTTTTGAAAAAGAGAACATATAAAAATTCTGAAAAAATAAATGGTAATATTTTTTTTGTTGCTGTAAAATTTTTGATATCTAAAAACATATCAGATTTTGTATACAAAAGATAAGAAATGTAAATCTTTGAATATTAAAAACCAAAAATTAATTATAGAAATGAATAAAAAAAAAGTACTAATAATTTAATTTTAAATTATATTGCATAAATTCCGTTGTAGTCTAGTTGGTTAGGATATTCGGCTCTCACCCGAAAGACCCGGGTTCGATTCCCGGCAACGGAAATTTTTTTTAATAAAATATTTTAATCGAAAAATATAAATTAATCAAATAATATTTTCCAAAGCACAGTTCGTCGTCTAGGGTTTATACAGAGTTTTGCTACTGGTTAGGGTTTATAAGAATTTATAGTCTTCACTCTCTCCCCCTTTAACAATATTCACACTAACCTCACAAGATGGGCAAGAAAAAGAAATTTATCGACAAGAAGAAATCTGCAACGTTCCAATTGTTGGCGCGAGACTCATCTGATCCCTATTATAACGATGATCCAGGAAGTGACCGAGTTTTTGTCCGAGTTGACAATAATTCCTACTCTTTCTTCGACGGAGATAACCCCGACAGTATCTCCGTCAACCACCACCACGATGATGATCCCAATTCTATTTTTGCCGATGCACCAGATGATGACAATGATTACGGAGATGCTAATGGTAAGGTTTCGGGAAGTTCGTCGAAATTTGGAGGGGGAATTTTTGGAATTTCTTCAGTAGAGGAAGGGCCTTTGCCTGAAAACGTGAGGAAGGAAATTTTGGAGCTGGGATTTCCTGATGATGGTTACAATTATTTGCTTCACTTACGGGAGATTAAGAATACTGGTGGTGGCTCTTATTTTTATCACAACCCGAAAGCTAGTATTGATCAACTTACTCGCGATGTCAAGGTTAGCTAAATTTTGCTTCAAAATCTAATCTTTAAATTCCACTGCTTTTTTTTTTTTTTCCAAATTATTGATATTGATTGGGATTTTGATATCTGAACTGTCAGGCCTATGATGCTTCGAGAGTTCGGGTATCTGAGGTGAAAAATGATGAAACCAATGATAAGACGATTTATGGTGTGGCGTCAAGGACTGTTGGTGTTAAGTTGCAGAAGGTGCTTGATCCTGAAGTAGCTGCATTGCTCGATGACAGTGATTTATCACGGTTTGGTTCTGATTTTGATGACCTTGAAGAGGATTTTGTTGTTCGTGCAAATCTTGATGAAGAAGGTGCTGATTTGGATGTTGATGAGATAAGCAATATGATTAGCAAACCTAGTGAATGTGTGATTTCTGAATATATAGAAACTGTTGTTGGTAATAGCAATATAGGTACAGAAGTAGGTGTAGGAAATGATTTCACTGGGGGGAATTTTCGAGCCCGTCGACCTCTGGATGAGCAATTTGATGCGGTGAGCCACCAATACTTAAGTAATTCTTTGAGTTTTGTTTCCTTCCCTGTTCGAATTTTTATGAATATTTGAAGTTATGGCAGCCAGATCATGAAAATTATGGGGTTTTTCGTTGTACAAGAATTAAAAAGATGGATACTTTTAGAGTCATTACGCGGAAACATAACATTATAAACATAACATTATGTTGACCTTCTGATATCTAGAACTTGGATGCTTGTTTTCCTTCCTATTTATGTCTGTGTTGCTTTTCGCTACTTCCATCTGCAGCCATATTTATCGATGTTACATGAATTCTTATCCTTTATAAACCAACATTTTACATCTGCAGCTTGAACGTCAAGAATATGGTACAGATGATGAAGACGATGGCGAATATGGTGGTTATGATGCTGAAGAAGATGAATCTCTTGCTAATAAGCTCAAACATGTCCTTAATGACAGTGTAATGGATGACTTCAAAGTTGGTGATGAGTATAAAGTTCCTGCAGACTTATTGCATGGAAGTGATAGACCAAACAATAAAGCAATATTGGAGGTTGCAGCTGATGTCATTCGCCGATGTGCAGAGTATGCAGAAAAATATGAAAAAGAGGTCGACGATGAAGATATTGTTATTGTAGAGGAAAGTAGGAATGAGGCAGAACAGTGGGATTGCGAGACTATTGTCTCCACCTATTCAAATCTTGATAACCACCCTGCTAAAATTGAAGCACCGGGAACTGCACGAAGGAAGAAGATAGCTGAAACTGTCTCTGGGGCTTTAAATGCCACCAGTCATGTGATAACTCTTCGAGGGAAAGAAAAGCTTCCTGTAGATTTCTTGCCTCATGGTAGAAAATCTAACTTGGAAAAAGTAAAGGCTGTGCCTGGCCTAAAGACTGAGCATTTAAAGAGGAAGCCGCACGGACAGGAGTCTAAGGAGGAGAAAAAAGAAAGAAAGGTATAATTTTGCTGTTTGGCTGTGCCCTTTCCTGAGTTTCTGTTCTTTTGTGATAATATATAATGCGTTCAGAACTGGCGAAATATGAAAACTCATTCTAATGTTCCAACTGTAGTACATTGACTTTCAAGCGAAAAATTTGCTTACCCAAATACAAAAATGTCATTTTCAATCTTATGTCCTGGTTTCAGATATGATGTGTTTGTTCATAGATTGTGATGTTATAATTCACATGCAGGCTGCTATAAAGGAGGAAAAACGTGAAGCTAGGCGTTTGAAGAAAGAGATGAAGGGGCTCTATCGAGATGAAGCACAGCGTGCTCAAAGGGTTGCTGCTATAGCTGGTCCATCAACATTTCATCTTTCATAAGTATGTTGATTGTCGAAGCAGCTTCATTTTTTTTTTTTTTTTTGTTTTGAATTCTATTTACCCTGTTTGTCATTCCAATAGAAACTGAAGTGTAGGCAGGGTGATGGTTTTCCATTTAGTAGATAAAAAATTCAAAACATAAAAATGACAAAATAGGCGAGAAAGCAGACTGACTGCAAAAGGTTTATTTTTGTGTCTTGTTCTAGGAATAATGGATGAACAATTGAAACTCTTAGTTTGTTTCTGCAATTCATGATCTCTATAATTTCTGGAGGTTTTCTTGCTACTTGGAGAAATCCATTAGCACTATTTATTGCTTATGATTAGGAAGTTTAATGAAACTACTGAATTCAGCTGGAAGAGAGAAGAGAATGAGGTAATTGGATTTGGGGAGCATTAATCATGATATTTATTTTTTTTTTTGTAAAACTATTAGTATTTTCTTAAGCATCATCTTGGATTATGGCATAGGGTGCATTCTACAAGTAGATTTTTTGTGGTGTGTTGCAATAAAACATAAGTTGCCTGTAGTCCATATGAATATGTTAACTCATGTTTAGGCTTCAATTCAACTCCAATGCTATTCCCTTGCGACACTTTCATGAATAGCAACATTTTAACTTTTCTACATGCTAGAGAAAACTGAACCCTGATAAATCATAATCTATGCTTAGTGAATCCTCTGTCCTTCCCAATTTAAGGCTACAATCAGCAAGATAAACAGAAAATTCTTTGAGGTTGTGTTACATTTGATTTGGTGTTTCTTCTTCTTTTCTGATAGGCAAGTTGGTGCCAGATTGTTGCTTCAGCAATGCAGACGATTAAGTCATTGTTGCCAAAGCCAACATAAGGAGAGTACTATAAATACACTTCTCTTTTGGGAAAACAAAAAGTAATGTACGGACGCTTATTTTTGTAATTTCATACCACTGTGAAAACCAGTGAATTTTGGTTTAGCTAAAGCATAAATTAAACATGCCTCTTAATATATGCGATGCAATTTCTAGTCTTATTCCTTTTTCTCTTTTCCAATTTGGTTTCAATGTGTTTTGGATAATATAACGGCTTTGGTTTGATTCCTGGCTATGCAATTTGCAGTGTATTGTTAGGTAATAAACAATGAGGTTTTTGATTTGTGATTTGCTCGTTTGTATTAAGGGAGAATTATGCTCAGGTTCTCAAGTTTTTGTACAATTTGCTAATAGGTCCTTGATGTATAGTAAATATGTTTTAGGGTCCTCAAAAGTTTACTTAATCCTCCTCTCGGGTCCTTTCGTGAATTTTTCCTCCATTATGCCATTAGTTCAACAAAAAATTCAACAATTTTATTAAGACATTTTTATAATGACACTTATACCTTCTCTTAGTTTCTTTGTATTCTAATTATTTGTTCATCTTCTTCACATTACTACGGCAACCCACCAAACTACCACCGCCCGCAACCCACCGCCACTAACTTTGTCTATTTCAACCACTACTTTAATGCCTTCAAATGTCTATTTCTTATTATTCACAAAATCAAAAATCAACAAACCATCTCTTCATTTAATTTCTACAAAAGTCAAAAGAAATTTCAATATAATTGCAGAGTCAAAAATACCCATTATGAAGATGCTAACACCTGCAAACAAATTATAAAAGTTTTTGAAGTATGCCTACAATAGATTATAAATGAACCCATTGTAATAAAAATGTCACTTGAAAATAATTGGAAATAGTTGGTGTGGGGTAAAATAAAACAAGAACTTGCTCACAACCTTAGCATCAAATTATTGCATATTGCTTGTACTCAAAATCTCTTCATTCAATTTCAAAATGGCAAGGCAAGAAGGGTCATCTTCTTAATAGATCAAACTTCAGAAAACAACAATAAAAATTACATAAAATTTCAAAAACTAATTTCGGTAATCTTGGATTGCAAAGAAACCGAGATATTGAAACTCAAAATCTCAACTTAAAACTAAGAAAACTCAAATCAAATAACAAAAACAGAAAACCCAAGTTAAAACTATACCATCAAATTCGCTACCACTGCGTTTCTGTCAAGCTAGTGATGATGATCCAAAGAACTTCTGAGGGAGCTTTGTGAGCAACTTGTGGCGTCTCCAAGGTTGTCCAAATGAGTTTATGTCAACAGGATAGAGAGGCGGCGCAATATGGCGACAAGTGGTGACATTCCTAGGGGTGGTGCTACTAATGGCTCTGTTGGTTCTAGCGTTAGACCCAAAATTGACGAAGTTGACTAAACAATGGATGTGGACCATTAGTGTCTACTACATTTGATAATTTGTTTTTTCAAAATTAATTCGATTAATTCCTTTTAAAAAAAAAGTTAATTAAATTAATTAATTAATTATGTGTTTTAAATTAATTTAATATAATATATTTTTTGATAATTAATTAGATATAATATATTAAACATTCATAAATGTTATTTAAAGTAGAATTAAAAGTAATTTATTGATAAAAGGAAGGATAATAATGACTTTTTCACTGCCACTAACGGCAAAATGAATGAAAAACTCACAGAAGAATCTAAGAGGAGAGTTGATTAAACTTTTAAGGATCGTAGAACATAATATCATACATTAATTACCTATTAACAGATTGCATAAAAACTCGAGAATCGAAGCGTAAAGCTCCCTAGTATTAATAAACAATGATATAATTAAGAAAAGGACAGGAAAAAAGAATAGGAAGCAAGAAGCTAGAATGTGATAAAACAGAGAATAATTTACTATATCTTTGCCTAACAAAGTAACGAGGTGGCATCTCCCGCTCGCTTATTTAAACTGCAACTACTGAAGCTAACAGTAACTCATATAATGACATGCTAAATAAACTAAACCATTGTGTTATATGGGTACAAGAAACATCATTGTCTCATGAGTTTATGGAACTTCTCCGTGGGGAATTGGAGCATAATGTCCTCCACCTTGTCCTGGTGAAGGATTCCAATAACCATAATCTAGTACCGTATCTTCTGGGTGAGTCTGATACTCTTCTTTATATCCCTTCCTACTCTGCTCCCTTCTGTAGCTCTGCTGCTGCTGCGGCTTGTCTCCAACTGGGAGAGACGTTGCAGGTGATATTGGTAATAATGCCACTGATAATGATTTTGATTCTGGTAGTAGCTGCAGGGTCATTATAATAACCATTGTTGTCATGCATAAAATGTGTACAACTGATCTCAGATTCATGCTTATAATATGATTTCTATGCTATATGCAGCCTGTTATTGAGTTTTACCCGTATGCCTGAAGTCCTTTGGAACTTCTTTGTTTGTCTTCTCCTACTTAATACAATAATTAATTTATTAACACCCGAAGTTTACGATAAATCTAGGGATTAAGCTGTCCTGCATTAGCAAGAAGAAGTGCCTTAATCAAATTCTTAATTCTTTCACACCCTATGTATGACATAACATATTTCTTGCATGTATTTTCATTTAAGTGACACTTGGTCCCTGGTATCGTAACGAATTGGAAAATAGTTCTTTTCTTGCAGCAAGCATCTGTTGCCAATCTTACCCTTTACAGGGTAGGAAAAAAATCTCCCAATCTCAGGGATTATAGACTTGTGCTTTGATTGAGGTGGGTAATTATGAATTCGTGTCTAAACCTTTTCACTGTGTAATCAAAGTGTAATTAAGCTAAAAATTCGGTTTCTGGCATTATAATGTTGGAAAAAACGAGTCAGAAAGTGGTAATACTTTCCTTGTATATTAATTAAAAGATTAATGTTGGTGTGTTTAATAATTATTGCAACAAGATGGGTATAATAATGAAGACCACTCTGTTGCCAACTTGACATTATTAGGAAAATATTTTCTTATATCTAAAAAAACAACATTTTGACCTATTGCATCACAAATTGGTCAATGTGGAAATGGCTTATATGATTGCTTCAGTAGAGAATCTGATTATCTCCTTTGCTGATGCTTTGAGAATATTCTATTCCAGTTAACAGCAATGCAGCCAGATGTGATTCTGATGTATATATGATAGTATAAAAAGTTTTCTAATAATGATGATTAATCTTAATTTATCGTAGCATATAGAAACTGAATAAATATTAATATTATTAACATTGGTATAGAAAAGGTAGATGTCCTAATTGATAACGGCAACTTTACTCCCAAATTTGAGGTCCCAACGTCCAACTGCCAAAAATATTTAATGGCCTGTTTTCCTGCTGCTGTTCAACAAGCATGCCTCAACTAACTAATCCAACCGACAATAGTAACTAGGAAACTGTCAAAATTTCTGTAAGAAAAAATAACATTCCCCTGCATTCCACTTTTGAACACATCATACTTGGTCCCTGGTTTGTTACGCGTCAAAAACTGCTCTTCTCGAATAACAGGCAGAATAGTAATTTGGTTGCTTCAATATTCTGGTACATTGCTTCATTTAGGAAGTTGAAGTTTCAAGTCAAGAACATAAACCCCATCAAGCTTACAAGTAATAATGACTAATGAGATATGGTCAAACAGGAAGCATAAATTGCTTAACAATTGCTTTCTGCAATCTCAGGTCTCCAAAGTCCAGAATCACATAAGTACATAAACTATAAATGAACTCCAAAATATACAAGTTTTTGCAGTAAGATAAAATGTCAAAACGTTCCTATCTAACATAACTTTCTAAACACGAGCATATACGCACAAATCATAGTACTAAAATCAAAGGGTAGAGAAGTAAAGGAATTCTACACAATTTCAAGTAACTATATCCAACACAACAACAGAAAAAGAGAGATCGAAGGCCTATTGGAAACAGGATCTGACATATCAATCAAATATCTAATTGTACAAAAGGTGTTATGACAACTGAACACATAAAAACTATGTAATTCACACAAGACTAGAAGAGTGTTACGACAGGATAGTACAAAATCAACAAGTAATCTTTAAGTAAATGTGCTATCAATCATTATGTGATTGCAAAGTAAAACACATGCACTTATCTTTTATAGCTTCAGATTCACTTCCATACTCCTTGAATTTGTACTCATCCTGCTTAAAAGCAGGAGGCACCTTTCCTTCACTGTAGCATTGATTACATAGACTGAAATGAGATTTCAACTCTTTAAAGCGCGACCCAATAATTGGGTAGCGACAGATGGAGCAGACATGGTTCCCATGACGTTTCCTATCTCCAGTTTCAAGCTTTAGTAGAGTTGACAAGATACCAAAACCCCAATCGGGATCATCAAACATTACAAGAAAATCATTGAAAGATACCATTGAAGAATCTGCTTCTCCGTGAACTTCTAATATTTCACTAAGACCATGAGAAGGAACATAAATAGCTCTCAGCAACTTTATATAACCAACAGCATCAACTTTTTTTATCTGAGACCTACCTTCATTCACAGGACGCCACAAAAGTGCATCAAATGCTACCCGTTTTCGCTTGTCAAGGCTGCCACTACAAATAGGGGCAAGTATGGCATAAAACATGCCCAAGTCTACTCTACCTGAGCCTGAGTCGTCCAAAACAGAGAGAATCCTCTCATTTATTGCCTTGACAGCCCCCTGAAAAGTTTCAGGCTTCAGGAAATTAAGTAACCTCCGGAGGACTTCCTCCAAGTTAGGTTTCCGTATTGATTTCTCTGGAACACCGCCGCCAGAATAAGACACTGGCACATCAGTTTCATTCATTTCCTTCTTCAAAAGCTCCACATCACAACGACTTAACCTGGTAATCCTTTGAAAAGCCCTAATTTGAAGAGCATTGGCTAAGTCCTGCCTCAATGTGGTTTTTCCATTCACTGTCTTAAATTTAGAGAGTTCCACAACAACAAAAGCTCCTTCTCCATTAGTACCTCCATTTGGCTTCATTTTCTTTTTCTGCAGATGCTTTAAATGTGATATGGCATCGTGCAATTCAACCCTATTGGTCATTTTCAAAGCTTCCTTTAACGCTTTCTTGGCTTCCTCAGTTTCACCAGCCCCCAACAAAGAAACAGCCTTATTGAGCTGTGCCCGCCAATGGTTTGGCCACACAGCTAACACCCTGGTATACATCTCTGAAGCTCTCTGAAACCTGCCCAAATCCATGTATAACCCACCCAAATTATACAAAGCATCTACATGACTGGGTTTTAAATCGATGGCCTTTTGAAAAACCTCTATGGCCTTCTCATCCTCACCCATGGCATGCAATGCAGAAGCCAGATCACAGTGAGCATCAGCATAATCTGGTTTCATAAAGATGGCCTCTTCTAATGCCTTAACTGCTGCCATATATTCCCCAACCCCAAAGAGAGCACTACCCAAAAGTTTCAGAGCTCTAAAATGAGTGGGACAAAGAATAGCAGCTTCTCTATAATATTCACAAGCACTTAAAACCATACCTTCGCCTTCAAGTGCAATCCCAAGATTGACGTATATCTGAGGAAGCAAGTAAGCCCATTGATTCCCACCAGCCTCAGCTGCCTCAAGGGCCAATAAGAACTCTTCTTTAGCTTCCCTGTACCTCCCAAGAACATACAAGCAATTCCCAGCTCTAAAATGAGGCCTAACATCCACAGGCTGCAACTCACAAGCTCTCTTAAAACTCACCAATGCTTCTTTAAACAACTGGTGCTCATACAAAACCATCCCAATTGCCATATGCCCATCAAATGCCTCATCTCTTGATCTCGCCCCATCAGCCCGGCTCCTTAAAACACCCAATTCCTTCACAAAAACTGCATAATCATGCCCTGACTCTTCCCAGAATACCCTCTTATCGGAGATCTCCGTAGATGGGCCCAACTCTCTCGACCATCCAGCATCCGAGTACGCATCAAAGTTATCACCTTTCAATTTCCCATCTTTTGCTTGCTTGGCTTTTAATCTCTTCACCAGAATCTCCAAATCATCAACGATTTTCCATGTATCATCAAATACAATCCCATGGTTAGGCGACACTGCCCACGCAGCAGTCCTCTGCTTCTTCTGGGATTCCATAGTCCTATCATCCAAAATTGACGACGAAGACGCCTCAGCAGTAACAGAGATCCCTTGATTATCCTCCAAATTGAGCTCAAGCTCAAGCGCATCGAAATCCCTGTCAACATCACCAGCTCCATCATCATAAGTACGCAGCAACCCATCATAGGTTAAACCTCTCTCACCGTCAATAAATTCCCCATAAGTACGAAACACTTCACCAAGAATAGCGTTGATTTGCTCATCGCTAAATTTGACTCTAGGATTCACTGCCACAACCAAAGCCGCCATTTCTTCTCTATTAAGACCCCCATCTCGATTAGAATCGAATTTCTGGAAAATTCGCTTAACCTTCTCTGATCTGCTCCCTCTCGTTGTCATTGCGATACCCGGTTCAGGTTTTGGGTATGGGAACTGAAGAAGAGAAGATTAGAATGGAGGAGATGATAATGCAGAGCTCAGCTGTATATATTAAACGGATATAATAACTAAACAGTGTGAAGCTGTTAATCCATTAAATTAGGGTTTTTAATTTGTGGATTATCTGTTAACAGAAGAGAAAGAAAAAGAAAGGGAAAAGGAAAGAAAATTGAGAAAGAGAAAAGAATTGTCGTTTAGTTAGGAGTGACTGATGGGGGGTTGGTAGACCCCACAATAAAGCGATCTGTTCTTTCTTTGTTTCATTTTTTTTATTATTGGGTGATTAATTAATTTACTAATTAGCTTTATTTTTTGTGACGTGGAATTGAGAAAAAAAAAGAAAGGTGTTGTTGGATAGATTGCCAGCTGGCTTACCTAGGTACATTTATTATTTTCTGACGTGGGCAAGGTATGTTGGTTGGGATATATAAATGGATTCGAGACCATGCCAATTTTTTGTTTTTTTTATTTTTTTATTAAGTAGCGCAATAATGTATTTGTTTTGAGCGCAAATCTTCTCCCATTTAAATTCAGTATGATTGTAAATTGGATCATATAAATTAATTCATATTTAATTTAAATATAGAATAAAATTTACAAACTGTAACGTGTTAAAAATTAATCTGAAATAACGAATATTATAATATGTTATTTGGAAAAAATAAAACATAAATACGCATGTATCCAACGTGGGGACATTTGAAATTACCGTGCATAAAAATAAAGTGAACTACTTACACCTCAAAACAATATGAATATTCTTTTTTATTTGAAAAGATATTTAGTTTTTTTTTTTTAAGAAAAAAGAAATATTTATTTCTTTTATCTTCCAGCTTTTAATTTTTTTCCCCCTAAAGGAAGCAGCAGCTTCGTGTTCTTTTTTTTAATATAAGAAAACCAGCCTTTTACTCTTTTAGTTTTGATTGGAAATATTTAATTTTATCATCAAATATATATGTAGACTCATATGTAATGATGTTTTTTTTAATCAATAGCATCAATCACATGGTCTTTCTAAATTATATAAATTCAACTCTGAAAAAATAGTCAACTTTAATTTAATAATCACATGGACTCATATCATATCTATAATTTATTTTATTTTATTTTTTTAACTTTTGAATACATAGAAATTGGCCTGATTTGATAACCATTCAGATGGTTGTATAATTCTTAACTACTCGTATTTACTATTTAATAATATAGTTAATCATGTCTTGTTATATATATATATATATATATATATATATATATATTTGAAAGATAAAAGGTTTTAAATAAATAATTTTTAAAAGAATTCATAAATAATACATTTTGATGGTGCATAATATTTTATGGTAGTGAGGAAGTTTGGTATATCTACTCTTCAAAACAAAACAATAATCTATATTCTTTTGTTTTACAAAAAAAAAAATAGAAATCTATATTATATATATATTCGTGAAATTGCAATAAATGGATAATTCTCAGCATTAAGAAATAAAAACTGTCACAAACTAATGGAAAACTCATTCAAAGACTTTTGTGTCATATTATCACCGCCACCATTTAAGATGGTTATACAATATATATATATGGAGTAGACCTCGACTCCATCTGGTTCGATTAGATGAATTTAAATTTGTTTAAATTTTAAAGGTGTTAAATTGCAAACGGTATTTATTCAAATCAATTTGTAATCACCTCAATTTAGTTTAAATTTAAGAAAATCATATTGTGTATCATCATGAATTATGTTTTAAAATGCTGTTAAACAAAAATTTTAAAAGTCAAAATTTCAAACTTTCGACTATTCACATAAATACTTGTCATCAATGAACTATGGTCAACTTAACATGAAATATACGATTCATTTGCACCAATTTTTATTTTTATTTTTTATGGAAGTACTCTAAATCTATTGAAGAGAAAAATATGAAAACGGATCAAACTCAAACATTAAAACTTAATAAGTGGAGCGTATACTATTAAATTATCATTTTACAGGAATTACACCCAAAAAAAGGGATTTTTTTTTAAAGCTCAATATGGTGATTTGAACAATGATAATTTACTAGAAAAGAATAAATAAATAAATGTCTATAAATTACCCAAATTCGCAATAACAGTAAATTAAAAAATAAATTTCTAAGTATACAAAATGATTTTACATTATTTTGGATGTAGAAGGACTATTTCAACTATTTATGTGATACCTGAATTAAAAAATATATACATATTTTTGATATATTCTAAAATACTTATGTTAGATGTAAAATGTATATGAAATGTTTTTTAAAAATCATAAATTATAAATTTTCCAAAATTCCATTTACTCAATTTGATGAGGAAAATTGCTTTTGACAAAAAAAAAAAAAAACATAATAAAGATTATTTGAAAGGCAAATATGGTTGCAAATTCCACGACTAATGAGGCATTTAGGGGTATTTTTGAGATCTATTAAAGCTAAAATGTTTATAGATTTTTGATTTTGTACAGGTGTTTTTAACATCATGTGATTATTTAAAATTGATTTCGTTATTTGTTTTTCTGTAAGCGTAAAATTTCGAAAAACTTTAGAAATAAATTACTACTTATATTTTCATTTGACCTTATTTTAGACTTTTACATGTTGAAGCAAAACTATAAAGTTTTCGTTTTTTTTTTTCCCAATTGATTTTAGAAATTTGATTTGAAATTTTATTTTTAGACTAGAGGTTAATAAATAGAGAGTGTAATAAAACCGTAAAAAAAGAAGTCAACCCTATTTTTTTCAACGGACAAAAAGAAAATTGAGGTAAATAATAGATTGTGGTAGTTAAAAAAATAGGGTAATATTACCATACAACCAAGACTAACTCAAGACAGATATACAAACCTATGGCTTTAATACGCGGGAAAATCGTGGAGGCTAAATCGGTAAGTTACCTTTTTTTAGTTTATTTCTAATGGTAACGGAAACTGATCCAAGCTGAGAGGAGGAAGAGGAAGAAGAAGAGGAGAAGGAGAAAGCAACGGTTCTTTTGTGCCATTTTTACAGTTAACAACCGTTTCTTTCTTCTCTCGTCTTCTTTTCTTCTCAGGGGACATAAACAGACAGAGAGAGAACAGAAAACGGTCTCAGTCAAAACTAACTTGATTTTTGAATCGGTTTGTTTAGCTGATTGATCGTTTCTTCTGTTCTTTCTCTGTTTCTCGAGAAAAAAATTAATTCAAAAAAAATGATGAATAAATAATAAAATAATCGAGATAAACAACAAAGAAAATTTGAAAATTGTGATAAAAATTGAGTCGAATTTGGTTGTTTGACTGTGAAGAAAATGAGTTTAAGAGGGAGAGACGAGACAATGAGTATTGGATCATCATCAATGGGAGGAGACGAGTCGTCGTTTGGGGATTTACAAGGAGGAGGAGGAGAGAGAATTTTCGTTTCTGTTAGATTGAGACCATTGAATGAGAGAGAAGTTTCGAGAAATGATGTTTGCGATTGGGAATGTATTAATGATGCAACCATCATTTTCAAAAGCCACATGCCAGAACGATCCATGGTTCCTACTGCGTATACATTTGGTAAGATCCTAATCCTAATCCAATTGTTCCTATGAATTAAGGCTTAATTGTCACGAATACACAAGTAAAAAATTTGTTATTTTCTGTTATTAGATAGAGTATTTGGTTGTGAATGTCCTACAAGGCAAGTATACGAGGGAGGAGCTAAAGAAATTGCTCTTGCAGCTGTTAGTGGAATTAACTGTAAGTTATATTATTGTTTTTTGTTTAAAATTTTATTCAATTTGAACTTGGTTCGATCAATGGAGTTTTTAACAATGGTTGAATTATATGGTATTTTATATGTATGTACAGCTAGTATATTTGCATACGGGCAGACAAGTAGTGGAAAAACATATACAATGAGTGGAATTACTGAATATGCTGTGGCTGACATATTTGAGTACATGGAACAGGTATTTTGTACGGAAAATATACATTAGTAGTTTTTGTTATGTACTCCATTTAACATAGGATAATGGACTTTCAGCATAAAGAAAGAGAGTTTGTATTGAAATTCTCCGCGATGGAGATTTACAATGAAGCTGTCAGAGATCTTCTTAGTGCAGATAGTACTCCCCTTAGAGTTCTTGATGATCCAGAGGTGATACATTGCTTATTCTTTTGGTTTAGATATGAATTTCGGAAATACATGGACAAAATGTTATAGAATTTCATTTCACAGAAAGGGACTGTTGTTGAGAGACTTATAGAGGAGAAACTAGAAGATTGGAAACAGTTTCAAGAGCTCCTTTCTGTATGTGAAGGTAATTAACATGACCAAAATAGATTATGTTTGCTTTTCTTTTGGATACCTGAATAAGACTTCTTGCAGCTCAAAGGCAAATAGGAGAGACATCTTTGAATGAAAACAGCTCAAGATCCCATCAAATTATAAGACTAGTAGGCTTCTTTGGTACCATGATTAATCTTTCTCTCATATTTGCTTTTCCCTATCTTTTTAATCAAATGGTGATACTGGCAGACAGTTGAAAGCTCTGCTCGCGAATATTCCACAGCTGCAAGTTCAAGCACTCTAACAGCTTCTGTGGTAAGGATTCTTTTCCTTTAAAAATTATGATATCAGGTGTCGTGTAGTGCAACTTTCTTTTTAATACATGTAAAGAAAGCTGAAGTTAGTTATGTTACATAGAATTTTGTTGATCTTGCGGGGAGTGAGCGTGCTTCACAGACACTTGCAGCTGGTGTAAGATTGAAAGAAGGTTCCCACATAAATCGTAGTTTACTGACCCTTGGAACTGTAATTCGCAAATTGAGGTTGGAACTTCAATTTTTTTCCTTTTCAATTGGCAGTTGAAATTTGTGAATCAACAACCAATGGATGGTAAACTAACTTAAATGATTGATGCAGCAAAGGAAGAAATGGACACATACCTTACAGAGATTCCAAGCTAACTCGGATACTGCATAATTCCATAGGAGGCAATGCAAGAACTGCTATGATCTGCACTATAAGCCCTGCGCGCAGTCACATTGAACAAACAAGAAACACCCTCTCTTTCGCCAGCTGCGCTAAGGAGGTGACTACTAATGCACAGGTCAATGTGTTGATGTCTGATAAGGCTCTAGTAAAGCAATTGCAGAAAGAACTAACAAGGCTAGAGAACCGGTTAATGGGCATAGGATC
The DNA here is from genome assembly GCA_948099555.1 of Croton setiger. Lineage (NCBI taxonomy): Eukaryota > Viridiplantae > Streptophyta > Magnoliopsida > Malpighiales > Euphorbiaceae > Croton > Croton setiger. The sequence goes on from CANUEY010395531.1 coordinate 33,657, forward strand.
AATTAATGCCACAGGTGATACTGCTGCATTACTAAGAGAGAAAGAACTTATGATTGAAAGGGTAAATTCTAAATACTCATAATGACAAGGGAATTTTAATGGAACATTCTTATTTTGGCTGAAATTTACTTCCTATATTGCAGATGGATAAGGAGATAAAAGATTTAACTTGGCAGCGGGATCTTGCTCAGTCTCGTGTTGAGAGTTTACTAAGATCAGTTGGAGAGGACCGACTTACAATCGTAGAAGAAAATTCAGCATCAGAATCTTCAGAAATTATAAATCCTGCAGGTTTTGGGAGAAGCAACTTTGATTTTGATGACCCAACCGTTGATACTCCTTCCAAACATCTCTTAGAAATTCCAGATCCTGAAGAGAATTTTCTGCTAGATAACAGTACACCACAGTTTTCAGGGCCTGATCCATGTAATGGTTGGGAGGACATTTCTCCTAAAAAGAATGAAGAAGCAGAAGATATCTGCAAGGAAGTTCAGTGTGTTGAAGCAGAAGGTGATGTGTTATTATCTCATTCTGAAGAAAAAGAAGAAAACTTACAATTGGCCACAGTAGAAGCAATAGATGAGGTTGCAGCACCACCAATGCAGGAAGAACATAAAGAATTGAATCAAAATGATTCATGCAACTCTTATGATGCTTTGAAACGAAAAATTCAGGAATTGCACGAGACAATTGGCCGGTTACAAGCTCCTTCAAATGAAGCAGGTGGATCTAGCTCACAAGGTTTGAAATGGATTAGAAGCAGAAGTAGGAAATCAGTTGTTATGACTATTCCATCGGATTTCTGGTCTGAAAATGAAGAGGAAGATGAGGATGCACAACCTGCTCCACCTAGAGAAGAATCTTCTGAAAAACCACAACCTGAAGAGGGATCTTCTGGAAAACCAGAAGAAATAGATCAAGAGGAATCAAAGCATGATTTAAAAAGTTCAAGTATGTCCAGAAAAGATTCACAAATATCCTCTAGTAGTAATACGATGGAGGAAGAAGAAGAAGAGGAGGAAATCAAAGAGATAGACATAGATGTAGATGATACTACCAGTGTCCTTGATTTTGTTTCAAGAATGAACATAATGGCTAATTCTCATTCAGAGATGCAAATTGGTGATGTTCCGGTGAGAAGGCAAACCTTTGGCAGGCTGTTTTATTCTCTTTGTTGTTCTATAGATCTTATGCATTTTCATGCCCTTCTAGGTTCCGGAAGAATCAACTAGGACTGACTCAAGGAATATCAGAGATGAAAGCGCGGAGAGAGACAATGGTGCTAGGCGACTTTCAAATTGGGCAGTAAGATTTGAAAGATACAGGAGAAAGATAATTGACCTATGGGTTAAATGCAACGTCCCATTGGTACACAGAAGCTATTTCTTCTTGCTCTTCAAAGGTGATCCTTCTGACAATGTATACATGGAGGTTGAGCTTAGAAGATTGTACTTTTTGAAGGACACATCTACGCGTGGAACAAACACGATGATTGATACTCAGATAGTCTCATCAGCTACAAGGTAGTCTTTCTAAAGCACATAACTTCTAAGAATATGGCAATGATGAAAGTGCAGATGGCATAAATAATAGCCATTTGGCTCCAAGTTCAAGCCCCACTCTTCCCTATAACTGGAAAAAATATGTTAAGCTTAGGCTATTTCTGACATTTTTGTTTTCTGTGACTAGTTTGAAGGCTCTGAATCGCGAAAGGGAATATCTAGCAAGACAATTACGGAAAAAGTTCACAAGGAGGGAGCGCGAGGAACTTTACCTGAGATGGGGAATTGATTTAGACACAAAGCAGAGAAGCCTGCAGTTGACACGCAGGTTATGGACAGATACAAAAGACATGAAACACATGAAGGAGAGTTCTTTGCTCGTCGCCAAGTTGGTCGGGTTTGTAGAGCCACGTTATGCTCCAAAAGAGATGTTTGGACTCAGCTTCTTAACCCCAACATCAGGCCAGAAAACTTTCAGCTGGAGAGACAACATGTCCTCACTATTATAAGGCTTGCTGGAGGTATATATATTTTATTTTTTCCTGCTGCAGAGTTGAAGACTCTTTTCTTGACATTTTTCGTCGTAAATTTTAAAACACGGTTTCCAAGCTGACAGGGGTCGCAGAATTCTTTTTTTTTTTTTTACACAATGTTTTTGCTAACCTTAGAAAATATATGGAAGCTTATTATTATTACTTTGCATCCATTAGCTTCTGTATATGTTACTGTGATTTTAAGATGTATCTCTTGGTTTAGTTTTGTGTATGAGTTTTCCATGCTGCAGATGCTGATACTTTTTAACAAAATTGAAATATATTCTTTTCTTTTTTGAAGGAACAATTAAATTTGATTTACTTTACTCTTTTTATGTAATTACTATTTCACAATTTATTAAATATCAAACATAACGAAATCGCAAGAGAAAAATAATTTAATTTCTGCACAATTTTCACCTGCTCGTAATCCAGCTGAAGAAAGACAAACTTCGGAAAACAAAACTAGTTGTATTAACCATTAACCTTAAAAGAATTTTGCTACTGCTGGTGATGCTCACAGCAACAAAAGCAAACCTGAAACTAACATAATTATGTAGGGAAAATTTGAACCTATAGTAAAGACAGGAAAAACATTTACAATTACATTTTGCAGTTTTTTACATAATTATTGCTCCTTCAGTAATTTTCCATCCTGAATTCGACCACAACATCTCATATCTCGTTGTGTAGGTCATAATGTTTGAGGCATTGTTCTCGGGATGAGATGCATCTGTTAAGCAAGTGGATTCTTTAATAGTTGCTTCGACTACAGCACGGCGCCCGTCTAGAGAAACGGTCACGCTGTCAATTGTCAGGTCTAACAAGGTATAGTCATATACCCAACCAAGTTGTGCTATTTCAGTGGCTCGATCAGTCCATGTTTTTAACATTTGATCATCCAAAACCTAGAAGTAGTTCTCAGGATCAGAAAGTCTGAAGATATTAAAGGCAATCATAATGAAACAAAAGTATGCAATAACTTTTTTTCCCCCTGCTTACCTCTGGCAATTTTTCTAGAGAGTGGTCAGGACCAAATGCCTGAGACTTTATGTTCTGCCATTTTCGAACTATACCATCTGCTAACCTTGCATCCATTCTGGGAAATTCTTCAACAGATTTGTCATCTAGTGGCAATCCTGTTCAATTGAATCTAAATTAGAGTTGCCTTAGCAGAAATAAGGGATTCCAAATGAAAAAAAAAAAAAAAAAAAAAGAGGCTAGGTTTAAGCTGCAAATGTAGGGTGCGAGCATATATGTGCCTAGTAACGCAAATATGCATGCCATAAAAATAGAAGAATACATCTTACTAGATATCTATCGATGCTATGCAATCAACTAAATACACACAACAATATGTGGATAGTTGATTACCACTTCTACTGCAGAAATGAATGGGTACAGAGGATTCACACAATTTAAGATGATTTACATATGATAAAGCAAGATGGTAAAGGTCTTCAGGAGCTATATTGAAAATTAGAGGGGAAAGGAGATTCTCCTGTACATAATTTGGGAAATTAATAGTCTTTCAGGAGAGATATGAGATCATAGTTGACAACATAAAAAATTTTCCATGAAAAAATATTCTCCTGCAATTGTTATAATACAGGTAAGCAAGAATATTTCAATTTTCAGGCACTAATTAGCTGTCATCCAACTACTTAGTAGTGAAAATTGCTAGTGAGTTGAATGGTTGAAGAAGGAAAAAACTTGATTTTACGCAGCAGGAACCAAGAATTTTTTGATAGATTGAACAACTGCAAGTAGATCGTTAATTCATACCCACATTCACGGTGTCTGCAGCCATTGCTGATCCATTTTCTTTACGTTGATTAAAAAAGCCATGCCGAGCAGGCAAATATTTCAAACCAAGCAAGGTCATTAGTCCAATAGCAACACCAGCACACATGATCTTAACACTTGCATCTTTTATTTTATCAGTTATCAGTTCTTCTTCAGGCACCTCACTGTAGCCTTTTTTTCCTGAACTTTCAGTATTGATGGAAGCACCATTTAGGTCAAATTCTTCCATAGGCTGTTCACCCTCTGCTGTAAAAAGAGAAAAATTCAGTCCAGATTTTTCTTGGAATCCTGCATTCTCATCCTGCTTACTTAGAGGAAATACCTTCCTCAGTGCCTGAATTGCACTAGCCTTCACATGATCAATAACAGCAGTAGCCTCAGCACCAATCCTTGCTATTGCTGCTGCTGCTGCCAAGGGTGAATGACCACCTCTTTCTAAATATCTCAGGACAGCAGGATCATCATAATAGTCTCCAAGCTTGAATTGTATGTACTTTGTGTCTCTAAATCTAGGGAAAACCTCTTCCATCAACCATGTCTCCAACAGTTTACAAAGTCCACGTAGATCCTTGAGATCATCATCCTTTGAATTTTCCAACACAAAATCAACAACTTCTGGGTTTCTGTAAGGAGAAGTAGGACTATCTAATCCCAACCATGCACGGCAATCATCAACCTCCCCTACAAGAAGTGAACAAAGACCCCTCTCCAATGCAAAGTCCATCTCATAGTTTTGCCTGGGATTATAGAGAGAGACAGCATTCCCTTGTGACGTTACCTTCATCTGAAGTTGTTGGAATAGCCTATCGGCATCTGGGATAAGATGAGGCTTTTTACCAACAAAAGCTTGAGCAACAAGGGCAAGTGCCACTCCATACAATTCAAAGTGTTCTGGGGGAATATGCTTTGGCGTGGCTACAAATTGATCAACCTTTCATATGAGAAATAACAAAAGGAAATCAATAACACAATAACCACCAAGCATAAAGGGGGAAACAAGCTGAACCCACACTACCTGCTCAGATGCTGTCATGTGTAAGAAAGCCTCGTTCATGAAATCTTCACGTGTGAATCCTCCAGCAACAGGGGCAGCTCCTCCTCCGCCAACAGCCCAGAGTATATTGCACACTCCTTGGAGACCCTCTGCCCGTTTCATTTTATATTCATCGTCAAGTGGTAAGGCCAGAAGTTCAAGGACGTACTGAGGAGTGATCTCCTCTAATGTCTCGTCAATCTGTGCTTGTAAATCCGGCGCAAGGCTGCTGGCCCCTTCTTCCTACATACATTGAAAAGCCATATATATACAATTAAAAGTAGCACAGTGGAAAACATACAGTTAATAATCAACAAAATGGTTAGCAAATGCAACTTAATATAATACCTGTAGGAGTTTCAAGGCTCTCTCAAGCATCTCACAACCTCTAATAAAGTCAGGAGGGTTCAATGCCATAGCATCTCTAGACATATCCACATAAGCAAGCGCCATAGCCAACACCACATCTTGCTTGAAAGACTTAGGCAGTCTCTCTCTGAGCAATTCCTCTCCAATTTGGTTAACAATCTCCATTTCCCCTGATTCTTGCAATAAACAAAGAGCCCCCGGAACCTACAATAGTAACGCCCATTCCTTTTACAGTTCACAAACACCTCAATTTCCTTCAATCCTAAACAGTAACATAACAAAGGAGGAGTGAAATTAGCATACCTTCTCCCATGGAACTTGAGTGATGACAGTACCCTGCTCGTCATCGACGAGGCCTTGATTGTATTCACGTCTTGATTCATGGTCAAATAAGATTTCACAAGCGGCTTGAAGAATCTGTCTCCGGCTAATCAATGCGTCTTGACTGAATCCATACTGAGGAGGTTTAGAAACCTTAGCTTCATAGGCCCTCTTGATTCCATCTCCTAGGAAATGTGACTCAGCTCCTAACACCTATTATACAGCTGAAATTTTAGTTTATCGGAAAATGTCCAAATTCCATATAAAGATAAAGAGAGGAATTAAATACCTGATAGAAATGGAGAGGAACAGACACATAGCGGTCAGGCGGGGAAATGAGATGAGGAGGAGTGAGGGTGGCGGTGGAAGAGGATAGAGAATTGTGAAGGTCGGAGGAGGTGTCAGAGGTGGGGTTGAAGAATTGGAAGTCGCTGAGGAGGCGATCGGCCCATCTGCTGGCGGAGCAGGTGGTAGTGGAAATGAGTTTGGGAGATTTTCTGGGAGGAATTGGAGGAGCAAATAGTGTTGGAGAACGAATGCCAATGTATCTCATTGCCTCCATTGGAGCTCACAGCCAGTCACGGTGAGGTTAAACCCTCCTTTTGTCAGGTTTTGACCGGACAATAGATTTTTAGTGCAAAGCTATCGACCTCTTAGAAACAAAAAGTTGTCTCGAGCAAGCATACATCATTTCGTTGTAGTCTAGTCGGTTAGGATATTCGGCTTCCTCACCCGACAGAGCATGGGTTCAATTCCCGGTAACGGAAATTTTTTCTTGGACTTCCGTCTATGGGCCGAAGATTTGTAGTTAGGCCTTTTTTGGCCATGGGCCTCAGAAGTTTTTAGTTTAGGCTTTTTCCGCCAAGGGCCTCAGTGTAACTGGCCTTAAACTAAAGGGTTTCATTAGGAAACACATGTATAGTAGTACTATAGGGGGTTGTCAATCCCGAGATTATTGCAGTCAATCGCAATTTGAAAAACTCTATAATATAATTTTATGTGACTTTAAGTTCAATTGTACGAATAAATTCGTGTCTAATTTAAAATATTAATTTAAAATATTAAGTCAAATTTTGTAAATTGTGATACCTTAAAATTAATTTTGAAACTTAAAATACAAACAACTTCATATGTTATTTAAAAAAAAAATTGGAGGTCTCGAATTCATGATTGGAGACCTTTAGAATTAGTGTTAGTAGTATTATATGTAGAACAATGATATTTTAAGATAGGCAAAAACACAAATTTACGCTCAAACTTTCCTAGTTTTTCTAATGCTACCTCCAACTTTATGAACGATCTATTAGACATTCTAAGTACTTGAGCATTTTAAGAGTCAAAAAGTAATTTTTCAAATAAGGACCAAAGTGAACCTTTAAGTATTTGACTAGAGCAATCTAACCATGATTTTATTTTCTTCATTTGGTCACTAACTTATCGTAGCAATTCAAAATACGCAAAAGAATATTTTAGGTCACTTGACCCGACACAATGAGCCATCTCATCATGGTCAACGAACGACAGAAATTTGAGTGTTAAAATGAAACTCGTGATGCATGAAATTCAAATCCAATATTAGATCGTTCATATGATCACCGAAAATCGGTGTTTGGATCATCTGAATATCTCTTTTTTTTAGAGCTTTTTCCACCTCATTTTCATAACTTTCAGAGAGAATTTGGGTTGATCTAATGACCGACGTTGATCTAATGGCCGACTGCAGGCTACGAACACACTATTCTCTTCCACTCATATTATGAACACTCAGCCTTATATTTGTTTTTAGTGGACAATGTTTAGATATGGGGATCCAATTTTAGGAGTAAAGTGATGGAAAATTGTCATTTGATCCTTAATTTTATGAATTGGTTATAAAAGAGATGTAAAAAATTTAATTCTAGCCCCACAATTATGCGTATAATCCATACCCGATTTGGTTGAATAATGTGTTTTTTTTAGTAAAAAAGTGAAAATTGGAATGTATAATAGCTCATTCGATAAGTTGGAGGTTCCATTAAAAAAAAAGACAAAGTTTAAGAGATTATGTATTTACCTTGTTAAGATAATAAAAAAAATGTATTTTTTCCAAAAAACTTAATTGAAGTGCAATTTTTTAATTATTTATACTGTGTTTGATTCATTAAATTCAATTTTGATCATGAAATTTATTTCACATCCTGTCTGTATTTATATAGTATGAGTATTGAACATATGACACATAATTAAGTGTATTAAACATAAGTTAATTTTTTTTTTAACAAATAAACATAAATTAATTACTTTTCGAACTATATGACACGTGATTATCTCCCGTTAATTTAAAAGACAAATAAATCAATTTGATGAACATAAATCAATTTTTTTTTCAAGATAATCAAAGATTTGGTGGTTTGACAATTCATGGATAAACAAATTGGATGTTTGGGGCCATGAATTTGATATTAATAGTTTAAATTAATGTTGGGAACAATCCATTAACTAACTACTAAATGATGGAGTCTAATCAAAATAATTCATCACCATCTATATTTTATTTTCAACTTCTTATCATCATAAATCCTTCATTAAATTTATTTATTTAGAGTAGTTGAATCTATTAATTATACACATTTCACTTTTCACAATTTTAATAAGCCTATCGAATATTTGAAATTTTGTCTGACTAATTTAAATTCGATTTACTGCTCAACAAAATTGAATTTTTTTATATAAATATATGTTATTTTAATAAATATTAATATCATTTTTATAATATAATATAAAAAAAATCAGATAAAACATTATTTGTTAATTTTTTTTAGAGATCAATTCATTTAAAATCACATTTAGTTTCTAAAAAAATAGAATAGTGCTGAAAAAAAAAATTGAACCATTAACCTCATTTTGAATTTTACAATAAATCCTTTTGTGGGAGATACGAATTTAGCTAAATGAATTTTAACATCAAATCCGCTTGGATGAAAGGTATATTAACTTCTTGGCCAACGAATAACATTTTTTCAGTATCAATTTTTTAAATTTTAGTCCATTCTTTAACTACTCATATCTATTAGCCCTTTTGTATTTAAAAATAAATATTCACATTTTTCATTACAAATATAACGACAAGTGTATTTTAAATTCACCTATATTTTAACTTTTTTTTTTTCCATAAATCCCATGTTTAGATATATATAGTGTATATATATACATTTACTTTTTAAAATTAAGTAAATTATTAAATACATTTGAAAATTTAGAAAAGAACTGACATCTTTGTATTTGAAGGGAAGAAAGATGCTATGAATTTGTTTGAACGAAATGGAAAAATATAGAATATACTGATACAAAAATCGTAAAGTTTATTATAGTATGAGTATATGTTTAATTAATGAAAATAAACAAAAAAGCAAAAGAAAAAAAAAAAGAGTCAACATTGAGGTTGAGAAGGTGTGTTTATTTAAGTCACCATCTTTCTCCCGTGAGGTGACATTATCAAATCCTTTACAATTCATCCTTGTGTGTATTAATGATCAACCCCATCACAATATTAAAATAAAGTTAACTCAGAAAATTATAATAACACTCTACACTACACTTGTAACGCAACATATGGCGTCGTTTCTGTCCAAAACTCTTTCCACTCCATCTCCTCTGCTACTAACGCACGCTCCTCTTCTGCTTCTTCTTCTTGTACTTTGCTTCTCTTACCAAACTCTATTACTACTTCTTCTCTTCTCTTAACAACCATTTTTACTTTCACTTCCTTTGTTCTCTGATGGCGAAGAAGTCTGTTCTTCTTTTCTTTGTTTTCTCCGCTTCTGTTTTGTTAAACTTTGTTTTCTTCTCCGACGCTGTTCCGTTGTCGGAGATCCAGGCTTTGACGTCGTTCAAGCTTGGTCTCCTCGACCCTCTTGGTGCATTGGACGGTTGGGATGCTTCCACGCCTTTAGCTCCATGTGACTGGCGTGGCATTGTTTGTTATGATAATCGAGTTCGTGAGCTCCGTTTGCCTCGCCTTCAACTCGGTGGACTTATCAGTAGCCAGCTTGCTAACTTGCGCCAGTTGCGCAAGTTAAGTCTACATTCTAACAAATTCAATGGCTCTATTCCTACTTCTCTATCTCAATGCTCTCTTTTACGCGCCGTATACTTGCAGGACAACTCACTCTCCGGAGAACTTTCGTCGGCGATTGTTAACCTTACTAATCTTCAAGTTCTTAATGTAGCTCGCAACTTTCTCACCGGTAATATCCCCGGAGGTATTTCACATTCACTCCGATACTTGGATATGTCGTCGAATGTCTTCACCGGAAAAATACCAGCCAACTTCTCTACAGAATCTCAGCTTCAACTCATTAATCTATCGTATAATAAGTTCTCGGGCGAAGTTCCGGCAAGCATTGGTCAACTTCAAGAGCTGGAATATTTATGGCTAGACTCCAATCAACTGTACGGTACGCTGCCATCAGCAATAGCCAACTGTTCTTCACTTATACACCTGAGTGCGGAGGACAATGCGCTTAGAGGTTTGATTCCAGCTACGATCGGTTTGATTCCAAGTCTTGAGGTTCTTTCTCTGTCGCGTAATGAACTCTCCGGTTCGATTCTAGCGAGCATTTTCTGTAATGTTTGGGGTAATTTGAGGATTGTTCAGTTAGGGTTTAATGCATTCACGGGTATTGTTAAGCCGCCAAATGGAGGAGGAAGGTGTGCAAGTGTTTTGGAGGTCTTAGACATCCACGAGAATCACATAAATGGAATGTTTCCTTCTTGGTTGACTAATATGACGGCGCTTAGAGTCATTGATCTTTCTGGAAACTTCTTTTCCGGCGCTTTACCGGCTGGTATTGGCAATCTTGTGAGATTAGAGGAGCTAAGCTTGGCCAATAATTCATTAACTGGTAATATTCCTTCTCAAATTGTAGAATGCAGTTCCTTACAAGTTCTTGATCTAGAAGGGAATAGATTTCTGGGTGGTATTCCTGTTTTCTTGAGTCAATTAAAGCACTTGAAGTCATTATCTTTAGGAAGCAACCTCTTTTCTGGTTCTGTTCCATCCAGTTTCGGAGATCTTTTGGAGCTTGAAACTTTGAATTTAAACAACAATAATCTCACGGGAAATTTGCCGGAGGATTTATTGAAACTAAGTAATTTGAGAACTTTGAATCTTGGATACAATAAATTTTCTGGCGAGATTCCTTACGATATAGGGGATTTGGATGGTTTGCTGGTTTTGAATTTGAGTGCATGTGGGTTTTCAGGGAGGATTCCTTTGAGTATTGGGAATTTGCTGAAACTCACTTGTTTGGATTTAAGTAAACAGGGTTTGTCTGGAGAGGTACCAATTGAGTTATTTGGGTTGCCAAGTTTGAAGGTTGTTGCTTTGGAAGAGAACAAGTTATCTGGGGATGTTCCTGAAGGTTTTAGCAGCTTAGTCAGTCTGCAGTATCTCAATCTCACTAGAAATTCTTTCACTGGTGTGATTCCTGCAACTTACGGATTTTTAAGTTCGTTAGTTGTTCTCTCACTATCTCATAATAAAATTTCTGGTGGAATCCCAGTGGAGGTTAGTAATTTTTCTAGCCTTGAAGTTCTTGAATTTCATTCGAATCATTTGAACGGCATTATTCCAGGTGACATCTCTGGTTTATCACACTTGAAGAAGCTTGATTTGGGTCAAAATAATTTAACTGGTGAAATCCCAGAGGAGATTTATAGATGCAGCTCTTTAATATCTCTGCTTTTGGATGGTAATCACATTTCAGGCTATATACCAGAATCATTGTCCAGGTTACCAAATTTAACAGACTTGAATCTTTCTTCCAATAGTTTGAGTGGGACCATTCCAGCAAACCTTTCTCAAATCTCTAGCTTGAGAAACTTAAATTTATCAAATAATAATCTTGAGGGAGAGATTCCAAAATCGCTTGCCTCTAGATTCAGTGATCCTTCTGTGTTTTTTATGAATGGCAAATTATGTGGGAAGCCATTGGGGAGAGAATGTGCCAACGTGAGGAACAAGAAAAGGAAGAAACTGTTTCTATTCATTGGTGTAGCTGTAGCTGGTGCTTTCATTTTACTGTTATGTTGCTGTGGCTATATTTTCAGCCTCTTGCGCTGGCGCAAGAAGCTTAAACAAGGAGTAACAAGTGAAAAGAAGCGAAGCCCAGCTCGTGTGAGCTCAGGAGCTGACAGGGGACGTGGAAGTGGGGAAAATGGAGGGCCAAAACTAGTAATGTTCAATAACAAGATAACATATGCAGAGACATTGGAAGCAACAAGGCAATTCGATGAGGAGAATGTGCTAAGCAGAGGAAGATATGGACTTATTTTCAAGGCTTCTTATCAAGACGGAATGGTACTTTCAATCAGGCGACTTCCAGACGGATCAATAGACGAAGGCAGTTTTCGTAAAGAAGCAGAATCACTAGGGAAGATTAAGCATCGAAACCTAACAGTTCTACGCGGATACTATGCTGGACCGCCTGATGTTAGACTACTGGTGTATGATTACATGCCAAATGGAAATTTAGCTACACTCCTACAAGAAGCATCCCACCAAGACGGTCATGTTCTAAACTGGCCAATGCGACATTTAATAGCATTAGGCATTGCTCGTGGCCTTGCTTTCTTGCATTCAGTGACAATGGTCCACGGTGATGTGAAGCCACAAAATGTACTTTTCGACGCAGACTTTGAAGCACATTTATCCGAATTCGGGCTAGACAAATTAACCGTAGCAACACCAGCAGAAGCTTCCTCATCTTCAACCCCAGTTGGTTCATTAGGTTATGTAGCACCAGAAGCAGCATTAACAAGACAACCCACTAAAGAATCCGATGTGTACAGTTTTGGTATTGTATTGTTAGAGATATTAACAGGAAGAAAACCAGTAATGTTCACACAAGATGAAGATATTGTGAAATGGGTTAAAAAGCAATTACAAAGAGGTCAAATATCAGAACTACTTGAACCCGGTTTACTAGAGATAGACCCGGAATCATCGGAATGGGAAGAGTTCTTGTTAGGAGTTAAAGTTGGTCTTCTTTGCACATCACCTGATCCACTTGATAGACCATCAATGGCTGACATTGTTTTTATGCTTGAAGGGTGTAGGGTTGGACCAGATATTCCTTCTTCAGCTGATCCCACCACCTTGCCGTCTCCAGTTTGAACAATTATTTTTATTTGTTTTGGTTTCATCAGATTTTAATTTTAATGTATTGTTTCATCATTCCAAAATTAATTTTTTTGTTTTCCCCACTTCTCTTTATAGTGGGTGTTCAATTTAGTTTTTATTATTCCTCAACTTGCTTTGACCCCACGGCGCCGTTTATGTAGTTTAATACAGTTTCCGTGATTTCTTCCGTTCCGTTCCGTAGGTTAGGGGGTGGGGCAACATAATCAATTCCCGCCAAAAATGGGATGAAACCGGATAAGCCACGTGGCAATTTCCGAGAGAAAGAAAAAGTAGCCGTTATGTTACAACTTAGTGACACCCCTTAGATAAAAGCTCTATCGGGAAATAGGAAATTAAACAGAGCGTTGCTTGTCTTTTGGCTTGTCTAAAAAGGATTCTGAGGCCGTTGCCATTTAGGATAGAGAGAGAATGTGTTGACCAACACGTGGTCCCTGACTTTCCAACAGAACACTTTACTGTACAGTAAAATTGTGGGACCCTTATTGGAGGTATTATATGAATGGGTCCCAATGTAGTAGTAATAATACGTGATGACAGTGTACGTGTACGTATATAAAGCGTCTTTTAATGAGGCTTGTGACTAACTGCAGAGTTTTCAGACTCAAAAACCATCAAAGAGATATTATCAATCAATTGGGTCATGAGACTAGACAAAAAGCAACAGTACGTAAATGCACAAACGTAAGCATCCATCACTTTCAATTTTTTTTTACCTTTTTCAATTGCAGTGGCAAATAAAGAGTTTGACAGTTTTTTACTGCAGTCAAAAGTAAATCAAGACTAGCAGTGTTTTGTTGATCAAGTTGCAAATCTACCGCCATGGACATGTTTAAAATGGTCCAAATGGAAGTTCCCTCAACATCAAGTTGCTGTAGTAACTTTGAAAATGACAGTTGTATTTAATATTGTAAGAAGCGGCTGTCAAATTTGTGGAGAGTGACAGATTAAACAGATGGAAAAGCAGCAGGTTGATGAGCCAAGTCAAAAAATATTTCAATTAAAAGTTATATTGAACTGGTAAATGATATATATATTGCAGTTATAGATTATATTCTAGAGATCAGTTCTTGATATTGTGAAAAAATAAGGAGTGTTTAATAAATTTGAAGGTAAAAATCAATTTAATTTAAAATATACAAAAAATGGTATATTGTAAATTGCCTAAATATCAAATTGAATGTTTAAACAATAAATAGAGAAGGTAAAATGAAACGTTTCATATATAGGAAAAGCAACATCAGATTTTTATATAGAGGGTAAGTTTTCCTCCTACAAGACAAAATGCACTAATCACTCCCACCACTTTTCAACCCTTGCAAGCATAATGAACTTGTCAAGTCCTTTGGTGGGGCCTAAAATTGAAGTACATCTAATTTACTAAGTTGAGCAAATTGGGAACACTTTTGCTTTGAATGTTAATGTAATGTGAACATGTAGGCTACAAATTATGTGTGAAATTTCAAGAATTTTTAAATATACATGTACATGTAAAGAATATCATCATATAATAAGAAACCTGAGATTTGAATTGTAAACAAATGAGCTACACAGATGTCAGACCTTCGGGTAAGGATTCGTTATCAGGATTACGCGAGAGAAACCTCCGACAAGCGTAAAACATAGCTGAATGAAACCCTGTTGGATTGTCTATGAAGACAAAGTGTCCACCCTGAAATAAGGCAGAAAAGGATTCGCTTAGCCTCAGATAATAATTCGGATTTGGCTAAAAATACTGAAAGAGAAGGACAGAGAGACCTGAGGAACCCGAATGATTTCACATGGGACCTTCATATGCTTCCGAGCTTCTTGGGCCCCTTGATAATTCATCCAGTCTTGAACACCATATATGAAGGTAGTTGGAACTTTCCACTCAGATGCACTGTACAAAAAAAAAAAAAAAAAAAGAAAGCTGTGGTTATTAACAGCATCCCTTTCTGCAACAACATAATTGCAGCCAGAGTTTGGTTTCTAGTAGTCCAGAAAGAGGAACATTGAAAATATCCTCCCAGAATTAACAGTCTCCATACAAACAACTGGCCAATTGTATGATCTTTGAGAAAGAATAGGAGGATTTTCTTCCTTAAGACCATCCACTCCAACCTGTGAAGCAAGTAATCTGATAATTCATGCTAAACTTAAAGACCAAAAATGGTTCCCAATACTTTCAAAGGAGGAGGACACCTAACACTGCAATTGACTACCGAAATATTTAGATAATCATAACCAACAAAGTTGAGGTTGAAGGATTATAAAACAGATCACCACACAATAGACCAGGAAAGACTTAATTTGATACGTGAAGACATTTTCATGGCCTAATCTGAGAAATGCAAAGTATGATCATCAAACCTTTGTAGAAGAGGCATGCGGGCAAATGCCCCAAAAGAAAATATATATTTCAAGCACAGCTCCCCACTAGCTTTAGCTGCTAAAGTATGATACACATAATCTGCAAATAAAAAGAAATCAGAAACCCATTAATAACACATGCAATGCAAGAAACACACTAAATCCAAGACCACCTGTCAGCAATTTAGACTCCTCTTCAGTTAATACCACTCCACTGGCATATGCACCAAATCTAGCACTTGTGTACCTCCGTACAAGATCTGGGCCCCAAGGACCTAAACCTCTGTATAACAAGATCGAACAGAAAATGAGATACTTAGAAACTGAAATGTGAAAGAAGCTAAACCAAAAATTCAGTCCACTGAACAAAAGGATCGACCTTAAGTAGACAGAAAAAAATATGGTAAGAATCTCAACCACAGTTGTATAATTGACAGAACAGACTATATGATTGATGTTAATATTATCACAAGCATTATATACAAGATAAATTGATGTTGCAACAGTATAAAACAGAAGTGTTAACATATTGATCAGGCAATTTTAAGATGCAGAAACATGCCAACAAAATGCCAAGAAACTGAACAATGCAGGTTGCGCATTCACAGGAAATATATATGATCATGAAAATGGCACATGTAAAATATGATGGCAGGGAAACATATAACTCATCATATTTTGAATTAGGAGTATGATATATAGTCTTACATACCTAACCACCTTCTGAGGAGTAAAATTAGATTCCCACAAATGATTCAAAAGCGCTCCTTTCCAAGTTGCTCTAAACCGAGTAAGCCACTCCGACTTAGGTTCTGTTTCTGACGAAAATCCAGCAGGACCCACTAAAATCAAATGCTGAACATGCTCAGGATGCTATGACAAAGGTGTAGAATTAACATCAGAGGTTGCCCCAGTTTAAGTACAATGCTACCAAAATTATGAAAAGCATGGCAAGGAAATCACCTTCAGTGCATATTTAGCTGCAACATATCCCCCAAAAGAGTGACCAAGTAAGATGAAGTTACTAAGGTTTTTTGCTTTCCGCCATTCCTCAAAGGAGTCAATGAACCATGCTTCAGTTTCTACATTATTAACACAACATGATAAGCAAATTCTTCTGCATAATTTGTCTTGATAAGTACCAAGGATTTGGATATCTTGCAAACCATGTATAATTAAATGTGTTGCATTTCGTAAAACATAAGCTTGATCTAACCTTCAGTGCTTTTGCATGTAAAGTCAGGTCTACTTGATCCACCCCAGCTGCATAATATAAAAGAAAAATTTATAATAACTAATTGTATTTTTCATGGAAAAATGATTTGCAACCTTTTCTCCCACAGAAGTACCAACAGATAAATAAAGAACAATTAGAAAAAAGAAAAAGGAAAAAAAAAAACCTGTAAGTAGAGAAGCTATGGGAAGAGTGGGAGCCAAAAGATGTTAGGGTAGAAATGACTAAATTCTTCAATTTTCTATTTCTAGTTAAAATTCTCAATAAAAGAGAGGTATGTACATGATTAAAACAACTCAATTCTGAAAGAAAAACTACTTATGCTTTTCAAATCAAGATGTAAAACACTGATGATATTCTCAAGCCATCAAAGAACGTATATTGCTCTCTTATAAAGTCCGAAGCATTCAGGACTCAGGTACCAAATATTGGATAGGCTTTGAAGATTTCAAACTACAAAACTAGATTTATAATTGACAAATTATAGAAGAAATTAGAGAAATATGATTAAATTAAACTTACCCAAGCTGATCAATAGCGATGACTTTGAAACGACTAGCGAGAGCATCAAAATTCCGAAAGAAGAAACCTTGAGAAGCAGCATATCCATGGACCATTACAAGTGTAGGCGAGTCCTCTTTACCATCAAATGTAACAGTGTTGATGAAACGTGGCTCATTGCTTTGAGAGCGAAACCACCTGACTTTAGAACCAGGCGGTCCTGATCCAATATTAACTTGCTCAACAACATACGGAGTTCTGCAATTGAAAAATTGCGGACATTCAACATTTGAAATTACAACCAAATCAATACAACAACAGAAACCACACAAAAATCTCAGTTCAATTTAGGGTTTAAAATTGAAACAATTAGATAGAAACAGGAAATTACTTGACTATAGAGAGAAGACGATTCTCGGCAGCAATGATGTGATCGGTAGAAGTAGGAATCCAACGAAGAATAGAAGGCCAAAGAGATCTAGTTTTTGACCTCGATGAGGAGGTAGATGTTGATGTGGTAACAGTAGCAGATGAGCCTAATTCTTCGGCGGCCATTTTCGGTACTGAGCTAGATACCCGTAGGCGAAGCAATTTCATATATATACTATTCTTTCGGCAATGAGAAATGAAGGAGCTAAGTATCGGCGGTTATTGATAAAAGTAGTTATTCTTTGTATACCGGGATGTGTGCGAAAAGAGCGCGCCGGAAAAAGGAAGATAACAGAAAAACGGTACCGTTGATGGGGAAGAGAAGAGTAACGGATTTCCTGTTTAATACTTGGAAGAATTTGAAAAATCTAGAGCTCTAAAGCTATAAATAAGTCCTTATATACATCCTTTTTTTTTTTTTTTTGAGATCTCCGTGATTAATGACGTCAATGTGCAGAAATTACGTTGGCAATGACGTAGGTAGAACATAAATGAAAACGTTGGTATATACTTGTTTTTAAGGTTGGCTCAAATCTTTATTTCCAATTAAATAATGCATTATTATACTACTAAACATAATTTTGTATGTAATATTCATTTCAAACATGAAAATATAATTTCACAATTACTGTTTTTCAATTTTTATTATAGTGAAATATAATATCTAATGGTGACACAAAAAAGAATGAAAATGTTTATCCAAGTGTAATTTAATTAATTGACCTGAGATGAAAGATGCTTCATTATAAATTATAATTTATCATTATTATTCCTAAAGCAAATGAAAATACAAATATTTGAACTATTTATACCCCTTCACCTTAGGAATTAAGTAACGGATCAGCTGATTAGCAGATTTCTTACGTGGAGTCTGCACCACCGTCCATGATTATCATGCCGATTGAGGAAGAATCATGGAGCTATGCTAGTCAATACAGAATTCTATTATAATATGGTCAATATTGGTGGATTTCTTAAACATGGGATGGGATGCTTCTTTTTCTTAGAATAGAAGCTATTTTATATTTGGCCCAGCTTCCAAGCAAGTTCCTGCTGTTTCATATACCTGTTAATTTTAGCACATCACAGTATGGAAGGCTCAATACATCAAATGAGAGAAACACAGATGACCTTTCCTGATAAAAGAACTTCAATATATCCAGAAAATACAACGTGAACAATGAAACAGTGATAAGTTTAAATAAGGAAACAACTAATACCTAAGACTGCGTTTCACCATAGTAACAGCCCTGAACCAAAATCCATTTAGCAGAAAATCACTGGATATGGATACAAATTCTCAACTGGTACATTTCTCGTCCAACTAATAAAATAATTCTCAATGGATCAAAACATGAGGAGGAAAGGCCAGCTTTACTCAGCTCTTGATTGACCAGCTCGGGAGGAAAGGATGATGCCAACAATAAGGCCGTACAAGGCAAGTGCTTCAGCGAAAATGAGAATGAGGATCATACCAACGAAAAGTTTTGGTTGTTGTGCATTTGCCCTGCAAAAAAAAAAAAAAAAAAATCAGTACCAAGTAGCAAGCTAGCAGGCAGTCTATAAAATAAAATGTTGTATTGGCAGCTTATAATGTATGAATCAATCTGGAAATGGATGGTTAATCATGGCAACCATTTCTACTCAACTTTTCACTAGATTGCATCGCATTGACACCCAATTTAGTTATACTTCAAACATCAATATAACTTGTCATTTACTTTGAAATTTCATAAGTATCCGAATCCAGAAGTCCAGCCAGCAAATTCAGACCACATTCAAACATTGAGGAAAGAACTGAAGAAGTCCACCCAACTAAATGCTAACATAAATAAATATCACAAAAGCAAAACTCATGCTTCCAGTTGATTTACATAAGCACAAGAACATAAACATAAATCTAAATCTAAATCGTTAATAAGGTGAAAAGCAAGCAAGCGATGCTGCTCAGGTGCAATTCACAATTTTAACTACAAGCATCCTAACATATAAGATAATTAATCAAGTTTTAATCTTTTCATTTTGTTCAGGCAGGATTTGCGCATCCAGGGATTCATAAATAAAGCTGCACATAACAGATTACTAGGCAGGAGCTGAATCATATGCTCGCAAAAGCTAAATTCAGCGAAAGTAACGAGGTTTCCATTATCGGATATACCTCAAAATGTAGCCAACGAACCGCAGCTCAATATACCACAAATATGGGAAAATGAACAACTGGTTTCGGGATTTGAAGTATGGATCGCGACTTATAAACATCGCATCAGAAATAGAAATCAAGTGATGAGAAAATACCTAACACCAGCATCCCCAACGATGCCAATGGCCATTCCAGCAGAGAGACCAGCAAGACCACAAGCGAGACCAGATGAAAGATGAGCATATCCATCGAATAGATAATAGGACTTAGCCTTAGGGTTGATTCCAGTACTGATAATCACAGCAATAATCAAACCGTAAATACCCAAAACTCCAGCCATAACCACGGGAACAATTGATTTCATCACCAATTCAGGTCTCATCACACCCATAGACGCCACGCCGACACCGCTCTTAGCCGTTCCATAGGCAGCTCCCATGCCTGCAAAAAAAAAAAAGAGAGAGAGAGAGATCAAAACCTCGCAGATCCAAATCTAAATCGGAGAATAGAGCAAAGGCAATCCAAAAAATTGAAATAAAATTCTATAAATCTCTGTTATAGGGATTGTATTACATGAAAAAACAAGTGCTGCGGCAGCACCAAGGAAGCCAAAGAAAGGAGCAGTTTCATCGCCGGAGAATGTCGAAGCCATTTTCTACTTGATTTCGATCACAATTGATCCCAAAAGCTAGTTTCTCCCAATCTGGAACAGAACAAATACATAAACAAACAAAGAAGAGGCCTATTATTCTTTCCAAAATAATTGGGCTCTCTCGCACCATCTACAGACAAAAGCCCAGTACGACATCGCATCTTATGGCTGTTTATAGGAAAACAGGCCACTTCTATCTTTTTTTTCTTTTTGTAAAAACATGCACTCATATTTTCTAAAAAGCAAAAGAAGATTTTTGAAGTGGAAAAGAATTTTTTTTTTTAAAAAAAAAGATAAACAGAATACCAAAACAGAACAGAGGATATGCTCGAGAAAATGACAGCAACCAAACCGCTGGCTCATCCGTCAATTACGACCAACTAACGAATAAAGGGTACCGGTCGACAGCTCTCACGCTAATAAGTCTTTTGGTTTATTGGTTTTCTCAGGATCTGTGTATAAAGGCTAGAAAACTATAAATCACCAACCCTAGCTCTAAAGCGTCTCCATCAAAATCCATTTGGTTCTCGTCGAGTTTAGGCACAGAATCCGTCCATTTTCAAATGGATTTCGGTGGAGAAGAAGGCGGTTGCGGCTGCCGCGATTTCCCGACGAAATTCTTGGATTTCCATCATGTTTCAAGCATATAACGCGTTATTAACGTAATTCTGACCACATGTTTTTGTTAAAATGAGGCCGAAAAAATGGATTTCTGCATTGGTGAAAAAGCAGGTTCATCAAAATTTTTGTCGGACTGTCACCAGAAAATAGGCTAGACCACGGAAAACACTCATCGGATATCCTGTGTATACTTTTACCAAAAAAATTGTTCTTTCTTTGCTATTTTTTTCAATTTAGTTTCCTGAAAAGCTATAAATGTAATCTTCATGTTTTCTATTATTTTGCTCAATATGAATTTTTTGCTAATTTTTTAAAATTTTTGTGCTTGAATCTGCATATACCTTTTTTCTTAGATTCTTCTGTTTTTAAATGAGGTTTCTAGATATTTAGATTCATACGGCTAGACTAATACATTATTTTACTAAAACACAAACAAAATGACAAACAATTTCTTTAACTATTTTTTTTTATTATTTCTATTAAGAATTTATCAAAATACACTTTACCCATTTGTCCATCAATGGAAAGATCCTCTTAAACTACACATTAAACACTTATTTGCTGCTATCTTTGCGATTCCAATTTCTTCATTTCCTATGAATCTAAGAGAGTGTTTTGAGAGAATTCAAAATTACAAACATCAATTCTCCACAGAAAAATATAAATACATGATTAATAATATCAATATCAATGGAGTAAAATGGTTAGTTTGTAGTGTTATAAACTATTGGTTATATATATATATATATATCAATCGACTTCTTTCAATTTTTTTTTATTTTTTCATTAAAAGTTACATTGCAATACATGAAAACACTTGCGGCAGCAAAGCGCGGTTTCAATTGCTGTATATCCAGAAAATACAACACCAACAATCAAACAATATCTTTAGACAAGAACTAATACCTAAATCCCTGCATTTCACTATAATAATAACAATCCTGAATCAAAATGCATTGGCAGAGAATCACAAAGGAGATGGGAGACATTCTCAACAGGGTTACTAAATTTCCCATATCGAATAATAAAAAATAATTCTTAATGGATCACAACAAGCAGGGTATTGGCCAACTTTACTCAGCTCTTGATTGACCAGCTCGGGAGGAAAGGATGATCCCGACAATAAGGCCATAAAGGGCAAGTGCTTCAGCGAAAATGAGAATGAGAATCATTCCAACGAAAAGCTTTGGCTGTTGGGCGTTTGCTCTGCAAAATGAAATTCAATACTAAGTAGCAGATAATCTATAAATGATTTACAAATAGAAGAACTAATCATGGCAGCTATTCTACTAAACATCTCAGTAGATTACAACGACGCCAAACATTGATATGTTACTTATGTTGAAATTTCAGATGTACCAGAATTCAGAAGTTAGTAGCTACCTTCAATATCTGCAATCCAATTCATACTACCAATCAAACCTTGATGAAAGAACTCAAACAAGTCTAACCCACTAAAGTAACTAAACGCTAAATACATAAAAAATAAAAATAAAAATAAAAATTCTCATTCTTCCAGCTGATTCACATAAGCACAGGCGCATAAACATAAATCTAATTTGTTGAATAAGGTGAACAACAACATTACTCCTAAAGTGCAACTCACATAATTTAACTTTAAGCATCCTCAAATGTAACTCTGTTCGGTTGATATAAATTTTAAATCTTTCCATTTGTTCTTTTACCAATTGTTGAGCACAAAATTGCTTCTTTTTTTTTTTTTTTTAGGGAAGAGCATAAAATTGCTTTGACAAGTAGGATCTATGCATCTAAGATTGATAAATACAAGTCTACATAACAAATTACTTGGCAAGAAAAACAAAAGGCTGAACAATGTGCTACCATGTCAAAATCTAGCAAAAACAAAATTCAGCCAAAGTCCTATTTCTAAACCAACAAGACTCCCATGTATAGATGAAGCCAATGATTCAAAAATCGAAGCTCAATGTACCACAAATATGAGGACAAGAAATAATAGTTTCGGGATTTGAAAGTACAAGGCCAAAAATTACCTAACACCAGCATCCCCAACGATACCAATAGCCATTCCAGCAGAGAGACCAGCAAGACCACAAGCGAGGCCAGATGAAAGATGGGCATATCCATCGAACAGATAATAGGACTTAGCCTTAGGGTTGATTCCAGTACTGATAATCACAGCAATAATCAAACCGTAAATACCCAAAACTCCAGCCATAACCACGGGAACAATTGATTTCATCACCAATTCAGGTCTCATCACTCCCATAGATGCCACACCGACACCGCTCTTAGCTGTTCCATAGGCAGCTCCCATGCCTGCAAAAAAAGAGAAAGAAGAGATCATAATCGCCCGATCCAAATCTGAATCGGAAAAGATAACAAACAAAAACTAGATTGAGGTAAAATTTCATGAATAATTGTTGTTGAGATTGGATTACATGAGAAAACAAGTGCAGCAGCAGCGCCAAGGAAGCCAAAGAAAGGAGCAGTCTCATCGCCGGCGAAAGTCGAAGCCATAGTCAAGATTTCTCAACAGTTTCTTCTTGATTTCGATCACAAATATCTGGAGTATGTTGGCCTTTTTTTTTTTATCCCAAAAGCAATTTTTTTCCAATCCGCAAGAGAGACAAATAAACAAGCGTTTGGATTATTATATATCTAGAGAGCAGAGACCAGAAGTCATAAAGGTGTAGGCTTCACGAACCGTCCTTGGAGAGAAAAACTAACCAACACGACGTCACTTAACATATATTTACTGTCTCTCTCTTTTAAAAAGAAAAAGACAGTAAAATGAATTAGTTAAAAATAAACTCGGGTTTAATTTATTAATTTTTTTTTTGACACAGACTTTGGTTTAATTAAATCCATAAAGAGGAACATGATTCTAATTAGGACTTTAGTGAATATTAATGGTATAGAATGGAGGATAAATTTTCTTCCAAAACAACATTTTAACGAATAAAATGGCTACATGTAAAATATGCATTTTATCCTTCAATATTCTCAAATAGCTTTCTTTAGTTTCTCGGATCAAATCAGAAGCGTCCACTCGCCTTGATGAGATTTTAAGTTATATAGGAAACCATGTTTTAGGTTTTCATCGCCAAATTATTGAACAATCGAAAAGAGAGAACACTCAGATCACAAATGGCAAAAAGTAAAAAACCACTCAAACCTGTTCTCTAATATAAGCAAAAACACCCCAAACAGGCCCATAAATTTTTGTTGACATCATGATAAAATGATGTGATGCATGAAAATAAAATAGTGAAATAAGAAAATGCATTACTACCCCTTAGATGCTCAGACCTCTATGATATGAGATCTATTTATTTTCTTCATACGCTGGCACACTCTGTCTCAATGTCAAATTCCAGAACCCTGTTCATAATAATAATAATAATAATAATAATAATAATAATAATACAGACTAAGTGATATTTATTCAATCCAAGGTACACTGTCATAATGAGATCAGTTAGCAAATTCAAAGTCAGTGGAAACAGGAGGCGACTTGCAATTGCAATAAATGGTAAAAGCCAGAAGAGAGTATGAAATACCAGCAAAATCGGTGACACAGCCATGTAAAATTTGAGGCGATTCGAGTTTAAACATAAACCCACATAAACACATGATAAACCGAAAGCTGAAGAAAAGAAATGAAGATGAATTACTTGTGATTTGCTGCTGTCAAATAATACACACCAGAATTCATGCTTGGATTGAGCTGCAATTGAGTATTAAACATCAAACGGAGAGAAACTTCTGAAGGTTTTGAGTATATGAAGAAATAACTTGCATCACATCCATTTAAGTAACAGAAAGTCAAAGTTTTCTATATACTGAATAGAAGGGACTCAGATGCCATGCAGAACATCAAATGAAAATAAATGTTCATTTCCATCTAAATTTTTAGATATCCCAAAAATAT
Source organism: Croton setiger (assembly GCA_948099555.1). Classification (NCBI taxonomy): domain Eukaryota; kingdom Viridiplantae; phylum Streptophyta; class Magnoliopsida; order Malpighiales; family Euphorbiaceae; genus Croton; species Croton setiger. The sequence goes on from CANUEY010395531.1 coordinate 58,243, forward strand.
CAGGGGACAAGTCAAGCCGAATTTCCAGCTGACAATCAATACCATAAAACAAATTTAATTGCCTATTAGTAGTGCAGAAATAACATATTCGCCTCACCAACCAGGAACATGGATTCTGCATGATGAATGTGACTAAAGGATTAAGATCATTGCCAGTCCCCCAATATCCAAACAAAAGAATCGCACAAATTGAATTACCGAGGAGCATCAAAATCAAATAAGCTGCAATATCTTATCTCAAAAAAAAAAATTAAATTTAAATGAATTAAACAAAATCTCTGCAACACTACAATCACCTGACAGTAAAGGGAGAGAAAGTGGCAACAGAAGCATACCTCATTGAAAAATCACCTATAATATTTTCCCAACCTGGCACAAGCAGAAAGAGGGGTAAGCAAAATGAAAACAGCAAAAAGGCAAAAGACATACTTATCTTCTTGTTTTAAATGTGTTAAATATTACAAACTCTAATCATGTAGCTTCCTATCAACTTGATCAAACTTTAAATTCCTCAAATACTGAGTACAATTTATAGACAAATCCAAATGTTAAGTATTTAAACATCCTAAGCTTTCCAGAAATCACGATAACAAATAAGGATATAAGTCAATAAAATTTGAGCTCCTGTAAACAGATAACATGTATGCAGATTCAGAAAATGAGCAGAGGAAAGAGAAGAATAGGCACCAATTTCTCGCATATATGTAGCCATAAACTCAAGAAAGATTCCTTGGATTGAAATTTTCAGAACAGAAAACAAAGGTTAGCAACTGATGTTCAGTTGAAAAATCAGGATAGTACTTTTAGTACTTCTGAAAAGAGAAAAATGTTCTTTATCTTGTCACAATGGAACAATCCTAGGCTGTACACAAGTTAAAAAAAAATGTAAAAAGTTAGAAACAGGTAGTCTCTATAGAGTATCCCTGATAAAAAAAATTGGGTATTAACTCTCCACCCTTTGAAATACAAATGCTGATGAATGCCAGACTGATTGTGATAAATTCAAAACGCACTATTCTGTGGATAAGTGGAGCTACAGCAATTTTCTTGAGCTCCCTTGGCCTCCTGACAAAGAATTATTCTGACAACAGTTTTCAAGTATGCTAAATATTGGACATCAGCAACGCTCCTCCATGATTGAACAACTACAAGTACCATCTCCTTTCTTACTTGGTACTTTCTGGATCATTGATAATTGGCAGTTGAACATGTATGTACATAGGAATCCGGTTCAGGAATACTGCCACCATAATCTCGAGCACTTGTGCGTGAAGAGGTCCACCCAGAAACACAAGCCAATCAAACTTGACAACCATCAAGGTCTTGCAGCTGGTGGCTTCATTGCCATATGCCTCTCAATCAACTTGTCCACAAATGCCCGGATCTGCATGCATAAACAATTCAAGGGAGAATATTATGAGAAGATAATGTTCCTAATATTAATTTTTTAAAATAAAAAGGAGTTAATAACTTGTCCAAATTATTAAACATCCACTACACATCATCTACAAATGATAATCAGCAGAAAATCATAGGAATTCTCTGAAACTGAATCAACACAGTGGGCAGTATAGTAAAAACTTGCAAAAAAAAAAAAACCTAGAGTACAAACCTTATTCTTGCGTTTGAAATCAAGAAACTGGGGAACAGACATTCCTTTTTCTGCATCAGTAGCCAGCTCCATGACCTGAAAAGATTTGAAGTTGATGAAAATCTTGTTAGCAGAGAGAAAGGTATTTTAAGATCCCCCATAACAAATCCTACTAACTTCAAGTTGGCGAAACATAACATTGTAAAAGATAAGGAAGAAAATAACAAGACCTTAGTTGCAGTTTTCTTCATTATTGATTTGTATCCTTCCCTGTCAATTTTCCTAGCCTTATAAACAGGCATCAACAGTGATGCAACAAAATCGACCACAGCTTGCTTAATCCGGTCAGCCCCACGAGAATGACCTCTTTGAGCCTCCTTATTTAATGTAACCTGTGAGATTGAGCCTTCATTTGCGCGTCCATCATTCTTCCATGTGAGTGGTTTTGAACTTGTGTTTGAATCCTCCTCATCCTTTATGTGCATATCCGGATGGAAGAAATCTGAATCAGCAGCAGCTGCTTGAGATTGCCATCTCTCAATTGCATGATAGTCTTTTATCCCCTCACTACCAGCAGTATCAACCCATGCTCTAGTAAAAAGACTGCTGTCCACAGCTGTGGTTTCTCCAGACTGCTCACTGTAGTTCATATGGCATGCAATCACATTTGAATGGCTCCGTTGAGATAAGTTATCAACTGATATCCTCGAATTATCGAGGTTACAAGTAGCAGAGAAATCAACAGACCAGTCCCTGACTCTACAATTTCTTGAGTCTATTTCAGAAATACAGTCCTGTCTTCCCAAGATACCTCCAGACCACTTTCTTCTAACATCATATTCATCCATTTGTGCATATTGTTCTCTTCTAGCAAATTTGTGAAATGATGGTATCTTTGGAAGCTGCAACATTGCATTGCTCTTCGCTTCTGTCGATGCATACGCCTGCAATTCATAACAAGTGTTTAATTGCTTAAACAACATATAAAAGCAATAAAAGGAAAAGAACACATCCACAAAGCCAAAGGCAAAGAAAAGTTAATCTGCCTGCGATCAAGCTGCAGAAAAGACATTGCAGTTGCACATGCTATTTTCGATGTTGCATATTGCTGTCACTAAAGAAATCTCCAAGATATCAATATGAAAAGACAGGAAAAAGATTAAAAAGGAAATCTGAGAAACAAACATCACAAGCCCGCTTTTTGCTTGAAAACTTTCAAGCACAAAAAAAAAAAAAGAATCTAACAAGAACCGATTAACAACTGCACAACTCCGACAATGAGACGACAAATGGCCTTAAAAAAATTTCTGCTACTAATTGTAGAAGTTATAAGTCAAAGAGAAACAAACCTCAGCAGCTGCACGAGCAGCAGCATGGGCAGCCTCAGCTGCTGCTAAGGCAGCCAACTCTTCTTCAGTCATAGCATACTTGCTTTCCTCCTCTAGCTCAATATGCTGTCTCCCTAAAGAAGCATGGGAATCCAATTTCAAATCCTTTGAAGTTTCCAGCTTGATCAGCTTCCCATTCACTTTCTTTATGCTCACATTAGAAGGCAAGTGGCTTCCACTGGATGGTGCGCCCTCTAAACTCCCTTTAGTCTCCAAACCACCATGACAAGTGTGCAGTGGCGGCTTCCCTGCTGCTGGATTGCTAACAGATTTTTTCTTTGAAGAATCTACTGCTGTTGATTGCCGCAATAGCTTAAGCCCACCGTTCAAAGCTTTTTCTCTCCGGAAGACTTCAAGCCACACACTAACCAGCTGGCTTGCAATGGCACGTATGTCACGGCTGGTATGCACACAAACTTTTTCTTTCACAGTTTTTCCAATGCCTGCATCAAATTAAAAACCAATAAGTTTAGCATACATGATATTAGTTATTTGTCCATCTTTTGCTCTATCAAGAAATAACCAACCCCAGATCCAACAACTGCAAGTAAGGAAGTAGTTGAACTTAAACACACCCCAGCCCCCAACACCACCCAAAAAAAAAAAAAAAAAACCAAAATACATTAATGAAGTTCGCAGCTTGCAGCAAAGTCTAGCCCAGTCAAACTCTCATTTAAGTGCTCTCCAGAACAATATGATACAAATTACTCAAATATACCCTCAAAGTGTTTTATGACAGTTCTACATTCAATAAATACTCTAACCACCACTAAAACATCAGTCGATGTGCATGCAGGTATGCATACTGATGAGTGATGAGAACAAAGTAAGCATTTAGAAAGAGAACATACCTGACAGCCGCACTGCAAGTAGATCAGTAGAAACACGAACAAGAAGACGGACACAATGCCGCAAGAGTTGAGTTCCATCCTTCCCCATTGAATCCTGTCAAAAGATAATTATATTGAAATTTTGCAAGAGCCTGATTGTGTATGGCATTAACAGCAGGGTTAATAAATATTTTGCAGATCCTCACTGTTTTTAATCGAGTAAAAGAAAGTACTTTAACTTCATTTGTTTTATTATAGGCACAACCATTTTTCACAAAAATTAAGAAAATAAGTTAAACTACCTTAATTTGACAATTTATTCCAATTATACCCTCAAATAAATTGTAATGTTATTTGTTTTTGTTAACAACCATTTATCGTAAGACTAAATTAGTCTTTTAATTCAACTCTCTAATTAAGTTTACTATTTCAGGTAAATTTTCCTGTATCAATTGAACACCAAAAAATGCAACATACCAGAATCCATGAATTAAGTGTGGTAAGCCCTTTTCTGGTTCCAGCAAAAGACTTCAAGATTTCAACAGGAAGGTTCAACAACTTTTTAGCCAGGCGTAATCTTCCAGCAGTAGTTTTTGCACTAAAGAACATTTCTTTTAGTATAGCTTCCCTAGTTAAAATCTGGGCACCATCCAATGAATTCTTGTACAGGACATTGGAAAGTTCAACTGCCTCAAGTCTCTTGGTTATGTCCCTAACTTCATCCCTTTCACACTCTGATTGTCTCTGTGCAGCTTCCATGGCCTCTACTTCAGCTGTGTAGTCATTTCCAGCATTGAATATGTCAATTATGCGCACTGCCTCTCGGAGCCCACTCATCATAGCACCACCAACTGTATCAGGATGCTCCTTGCATGTAGCTTCACCAGCAAAGAATAAACAATTCTCAACAGGCCTGCCCAATATATCATAGTCTTCGCCAGATGATCCAATGGCAACATAAGAGTAAGCACCATAGCTGAAGGGGTCCATACCCCAATCAGTCACTACTGATGCAACTGGATCAGGGACAACAGCCTCCCCAAAAAGCTTACGGAGAACCATTAATGCATGGCTCACATGGTAAGATGAGCTCATATGTTGACCATCTATAGCTGCCTTACCAACAACTAATGATATAAGAACAGGTGCCCCAACAGTTTTCCTGACATTCCAAAACATAAAGCAATGGCCCCTCCGATCGGTTTCCTCAGCAGTAGCTCCAAAGTAATCCACAGAATCATCCCAAAATACTTCTGGAAATTCCAAGATTACTTTATTAAGAACTCCAAACCCGAGACGCTGAATGGAAGAACGTTTCCATTGGGGTAACGGAGGACTGAACTTTATTGTTTCTGCTTTCAGACACCCAAGTGGTAATGTCACTAACACAGCATCTCCAAAAAAAACATTACCATTTGAAGTGGAAACTTTAACTTTGTTACACAAACTCTCACTTAATCCAGATTCCTTGGTACTATATGAAATGTCAGTAACTACATGATTCAAGTGTAAGCGAAGCCCTTTGCTGAGAGACTCAACAACGTTACTATAACCCCCTTTAATCATGCAGTGTGCTCCTCCAAATCCTCCATAAACATCATCTTGATTCCAGTAGGGAAGAGATACATCTTTCAACAATGCAGCACAACCATACTCCAAATGTGCAAAGTGCCAATCCATGACCCTCCTCTCAAGTGGACTCAAAATCTCCTCTTTCTCCAAACTTTTCTCAGGAATGCCTTCAACACTACAAGATTTTGAAACATATAAATTGTCCACTACATCTTGCATTTCAGATTCATCAATATCTGTTCTTGATTGTGTCATACGCCGTGTCTTAAGGGCATATTCCAAACCCTCCTCCAAAGACATTCTCATTGCATGTTCCCCCTTCTGTGCCACAACCAATACCATGTCATCAAGAAGGCTATTATACTCAGCTTCCAACGCTTCATCCAGATCAGCTGGAACTTTTTCTCTGGTCACAATGTCATAAAGAGGGCAATCACTGTTGAGCACTGTCAACTCCAGGCCTAACTGGGCACATATCAATGAGGATGGGTCAGACCTCCTTTCAGTGGCCACATCAGCCTCAACACCTGTAATAATGCTAGCCCCCAGATCTACAGGAACTGAGAGAGATGTGCGATCCGTAAAAACACGACCCCCAATCCTACTCCTAGCCTCAAGCACACTGACAGAAAAACCCTGACGTTGCAGATGGCGTGCAGCAGTTAAGCCAGCAGGACCAGCTCCTATCACAATGATTTTCTTCCTGCCATCAGAATCACATTGAAAAGTATGACTTCCACCAGTATCATCACAAGAGGAAGATTGAACACTCTGCAATTCATTCCGGAACTCTGAATTTGTAATATCCGCCCCGCTATCCATTGCAACACTAAATGGATCAGCATTCAGATCATTCGAGTTGACAAGCCCATTGCACAATTTTGCAGTTATGCTACCAGTTCGGTCTATATCACTAGCTATGCCCTCTGTTACATTTGAACCTTCATGTTTAACAGGGATATTAATCTCCCCGCTTTTTGTAGCCTTTGATGGTGGTGGATTTTCATCACCTGTAGTTGCATTATTTGCCTCCAAGCACGTTTCAGAACTTTTAACTTGACCAAGGATAAATGAGACTCCATCCTCCAAATCAGCAACTGACACTCCTGGATTTACCTCAAAAGTTTTTTCCTCCAGAAGTTTATAATTATGCTTCAGGCCAGGATCCGATTTCTCCTTCTCCAAGGCAATTCCAACATTTATATACCCCTGCAAAGATTTCATAAGCAATTAAGCAAGAACACATAAGAAACTAAATAATAAAGATAGTTCAGCATTCCAACAAGAAAAACTATGAGAATTGGGAAAACAAGAGAAAAGATCTGATACAATGGAACCAACATCAAAAGTAAGCTGCAAAATTTCAAAACATTTTAGACTTACTCCCTGATCAAGAAATGCATAGATTTCCCGAATTAAAGAGGCACGTGTTGATTCATCCTCAGTAGGAGTATCTGTGACACCGCAATCCGCAAGAGGCAATATTCGGCTGACATCTTTGCTCCAAAGAGCCAAGATATGATTCCTGTGGTGAACCAAGCAAATAAACTCCATTGAACAAGGACGGCTAATTGAAATTTAACCAAAAAAGATAAGACAAATTCAAGATGTAGATTTTTATGCCACCCAAACAGTAACTGGCCTCATCAACATAATAATTCCAAGCAATCTTAGAATAAGTAATAGTGTAAGCTCTATAGTACTGGCAAGATACATGTATACTCTTTGTCATTCTAGGAGCACAAAAGTTTAGGAGCAATAATTGGATCCTGCTCTTAAAGAGACAAACAAATGCAGAAAAGCTTTAGAATAACAGGAAGCATAATCAGCCAATGGACAACCGCAGTGAAGATGAATCTCTCAAAATGGCTTCAGAATAACCAGAAGCATTAGTCACCATCTTAACAGCATATATGAACTTGACAACTAGGCATCATGTGCTGACAACCGCACTAAGATGCATTGACAGCAAAAATTTGCACCCTATCAACTTGCTAAAGACTACAAATAACTAAGGAAGCACTCCTAAGTTTAAACTGCAGAATGTGAAAAATATGCATAGGCGAAAGAAAGTATGTGCAAATGCAGGGAAGCTGCTTGCGTATCAACTAACCTGCATTCCAAATATTCTTGAAGTCCACCTCTGCGTTTTAAGACCTCCTTAAATTTTATCTTCTCAACTGGGCCTGCAGCATGGGCTTTTAGTCCAACTGATACGGCAGCTGCCCCACCATTTTCAGCCTCAGTAACACTAATCGAAGAGGAATCAGATTTCTCTCTTGTTCTGAAAGATCTATCACTATCAACAACCTGATCACTTTCCAGGTAATGACTGTCATTTGCCAAAATCTCCCAATCAGGATCGCCTTCATAAGCCATGTCCCCAAGCCTGCGTTTTTTGGGCTTCCGTGCACCACGTTGTGCCGATGATGATTTATCATCTTTGAGCTCTGAATCAGGAATTGATACTGCATCTTCTGCATAGCTTTCATTTTCCTCAGAAGGAGGAGAGGCTGCATCAGTCTCTTCATTGATTGAAAGACAATCATGACTTGTAGCACTAGTCCCTTTCATTACATCAACAGAAGGTATACTTTGACGCAAAACAGGGTTGCAGTTTTGAATGGAGTTGGAAATCTTATTTGGGTGAGAAAATGATTTTAAGGAGTTCCCTTGGTGATTCATCAGGAAACTACCATCTTTTGTAGAAGTTTCCTTTTTCAGACAAACTGAAGCAGGACAACTCGTTGTAGCATCACAATCACCACAGGTTTCTTCAAACTTTGGTGAGACAATACCAGAGTCAGGCAAGTGAGATTGAGCATGCATGGCAGATTTCAGGCATTGGTTGAAATCACTATCATTGTCAGTTTTATCCATCTTCAGATGTTGGTATGCATTAGAAGATGAAGTTTTCCGGGAATCATCCAGAATTATATCATAAGCTTGTTCACCAATCCGTTTAGAGGAACTTTTGTATGACTTGGTCAATGCCAACTCACCTGAAGGTGGTGATGAAATTTCATTTCCTGGATCTGAAATGCATATAGCTGAAATCCTCTTAGACTGTTGATCACATACCCCATTTAAATCTTTGTTGGACTTGCACTTACTCAACCCATCAACATCTTCAAGGGAAGTAGGCTCTTTGCCAGTGTGGTCCATAGAAAAAATCTTTAAGCCATTCTTCAAAGAATGAGTTTCTAAGTTATCCCCTTGATGAGAAGTATATTCACAATGTCTAATTGAGCTGCAAGGATCCAACAAGAATCCCTCTTTAAAAGAGGACACATTGACATCTGGCAGTCTTTCATCTGAACCACTATGTACAAATATTGTAGGTGAGGAAATCATTTCCAAAGATCTAGCATGTCTCTTACATCTGGATTTCATGTTTTCATCAGAATCCCCTTCCATGTTAGAATCTTGGCCGAAACCATTATCAAGCCTTTGATGTTTCACCACCTTACTGTGTTCAGACACAGCAACTGATGAACTCAAACCCGTAACTGAAGCACAACCATCTACAGTTTTGAGATCTTTACAGACCCCATTGGTGGCACAATCAGTTCTATGTACCATTTCAGAAGCAGATTTGGAACACTCTAAAACATCTTCAGAGACAGGGTTCAAACTATCCCCCAAACTTTGAAAGCTACTATTCTGTTTCATAAATGAATTCAATCGGGACTTCCTTGAACCAGATTGCACCTTCTGAAATATACAAGATAACTTGTCTTCCATCTTCTCATCCTTTGATTGACTCGAACTCTCACCACATAAATAACCTTCCTCATTTTGATCTTCTAAAGAATCGCCCCTAATTCTCTCCCTCTTAGCATCCATTTTTGTTTTCTTCACCTTTTCTTTACGTTTATTTTCTACCACTCCTTTATTTACAACCAAATCCGCTACCCCACCACCTTCACTGCCACCTTTATCAGCGTATTTCTTCAGCAGCTTCGGATTAACAGATCCAGTATCTTTCTTAGGGCCCTTTAACCTCTTCCTAAAACTCGCCAGTGTGTCATCCATGCTCCCAAAATCCTCATCCTGAGCCACCAATTTCTCTTCCCTGACTTCACTCTTCTCCACAACCAACTTAACCTTTTTAGGGTTTCTAGGTCTCTTCAACTTGAATAGTGAACCAATTGGCTCATCATCATCAGAAATAAGACTGATCTCAGTCGGTTTAGATCTATCCTTAGCCCCAGACTTCTCTTCCCCTTCCATTCTCTTTGCCCTAGGTTTCAATGAACTCTGAAACAAATCCTTCTCCAACCCTAACTTAACCTCAGACGTTTTAAAGCTCGACAAATCGTCACTTTCCATTTATCTATAATCAAGAAATTAAAGCTCATGTTTCGAATAATACCTCTTCTTTCAGAAATTCAATGCCATATCCAGCAAAAGTGGAGCCACAGGAATCGCCCCTATCGCCTATCCACGCCAAATAAAAAAAAAAGGAAAAAATCATCAAAAAGCCAAAATAAATCCCTTCTCCCTCAGTGAACTCTAATGCAAACACAATCAATGACTCTCTCTCCTCTATGGTAGAGGTCGAATTTAAAAAAAATAATGGAAGTCAAGCTTCCGAAGTATGAAGCTTCAAATAGAGAAAAGGAGAAGAAGTGAAGCAGACCTGTGAAATGAAGCTTGGAGTACAAAGCGATGGCGTTAATGGATTTGTCGAAGGAGAGTGAGAGCGCACGTTAGCTTGTTTATTTTGTATAGTTTTGGGAATCGAAGGTCTGGGCTTTTTTTTATGTCGTCGCGATAGAGCAGTTAGTATAAAAAGAAAAAGGAAGCTTGCGAGAAAATGTAAAATAGAAAGATGAATGGATATTAAATTAGGCTGAATTTATTTATGTTCGAGGAAACCATATTCTTTGGAAATTGGTACTCACGCAAGATGCGTATGTGTATGTTACTAGCATATTTAAATCATATATATATATATATGGGTATTTGTATGAAATAGTATATTATTTTTTTGAAAAAAAATAAATAGCACAAATTTATAAAAATTAAAAAAATTAGCATATTTTATTGTTTATAGTCTAAATTGCTCTTTATTTTAATATATCATATTTTATTCTTTCTTTCCTTTTCACTTCTTCTTTTCCGTTATCTTCTTCTCATTCTCCTTCTCTTTCGTGGTCGTCGTTAACTTCTTCTTCTTCTTCTTCTTCTTGTTATCTTATTTGTAACAGTAAGAGAGAGAGAGAGGGACAGAGAAAAATCAGATTGAATACAAAAGTAAAAGACAAAAGAAGAGAAAGAGAAAAGGAAAGTGACAGAGGCAGCAGAGAAATCCAAGAGAAAGAAGAAGAAAAGAGAAACAATGGGAATCAGAGGTCATAATAGAAGATTTAAAATTCTAGAGTTTTGAATTTTTATCATTCTTCTGTGTGAATTTTTTTTAGAGTTAATTGTTTGTTTCTGTAAGAATAATTTCATCATTCTTATTGTTGTCATTAATGACTTATAAATGATGTTGTTGGTTTTTGCGTTACTGTTCTAAGTAATAATTCAAAACTGTTTGTTATCAAAATCTGTTGCAAAATTCTGTTTGTTGGTATATATAACAATATATATAGACTATATATACTGATATATATACCACAAAAATAACACATAATCTAGTATATATGAATCATATATACTATTATATATACTCCAGACAAATCATAACATGTGAACTGATGTTGTTGGATTTTGCGTTGTTATTCTAAGCAATGATTCAAAACTGCTTGCAATCTTCTATCACTTGGACCAACCTCCATTTTACCCATTAAAATTTAGTGGATTTGGGATGAAAAATATATCAACAATGGATGAGGCAAATTGTACAGTTAAAAAATATATAGCACATTATTTTAAGCAAATAGTATTTTTTATGTACTAAATTTTAAAATTAAAAAATTCATTTCTTATTCTAATCTATTGTTTGCCCTAACATTTTTGTTTCTTATTGTGTAACTTAGAACTTCATCACTCAATTGTAAACTTCTTTTGTTCTTCTTCATCGTGCAACTCAATTCAACCAACACTGCATATTCGATCATTGCGTGATACATATGTCAGTAGTAGTACGCATCTCTCTCTATCTAATCAAATGAAACCAAATGCATCACATGATGTCATTGTTGATCGGAGGAAAATGCAATCAAATTTCACATCTACTATGGTCCAACAAGCAATCTGAGGCCATAAATAAACTCTCTAGATGAGGATGAGTCCATCAATATTGATTTTATTATCGTTTATTAGCTAAAATAAAATATGGTAACAAGTCAAAAAATGGATTATTGAATTCCTAAAAACTTTAATTACGTTTATCATTGTTTTTTGGAGATTTGATGGCAACTCTAATGTTAGATTCTGACTCATTATTTTAGAAACTTCAAATTCATGTACTAATTTGTCTCGTTCACTGTAAGAATTGAAAGTTCGATTTTGTGTGGAAAATTTCATCTTTGTCTATTTGGCTACAGGTTTAAGATGTATTATGTGGGGAAAAGTTTAATTTTGGTCATTGGCTAGATGCTGAAGATAATTGTTCATTCAAAATTTGTGGAAGAGTATTTTTACCATTTAATAGAGTTCTCTCTCCATTATATTGGTCACTTACACACTTATTTAAGGATCTAATGTTTTTTACGCACAAAATTATCAAAATGTCTAATGGTAACATAATAGATGGATTTAAAAATAATAATAATTTTGAAAATTGAGGAATTGAATTATTTAATACATCAAAACTGTGTTTTTAAAGTTGTTTTGAAGATGTTTTAATTATAGTCTCTTCTATTTTGAATAATCCTAAAATACTATTGCTTTCTGTTTATACCTAAAGTTTATATTTAATAAGTTAAAAAGCATAAACTTATGAAAACGTCTCTCTATTCAATTTTTTTTTTAAATATATATTCACTTTTTTTTAAGAGAAAAACTCATATATAGCTCATTTAAATTTGTTTGTATAAAAATAGTTATTTTTAAAGTTTTTTAGCGTGAAAATAGTCACTCTTTAAAGTTTTTTTTTCCTAAACATATTTTTTTAAAAAAAATTATGTTCATAATATGAACAATTTGTAAAAATTTTATGAATAAAATATAAACATGTTATGAACAGACTATAAACAATTTTCGAATTATTTGTAAACATTTTATGAATAAGTTATGAACAGTGAGTTATAAAATACTATTTTTCGACATTAAAACTTAAGGGGGTTATTTTGGAATTTTGAAATTCTGAAAATAACTATTTTTTTCCTTTGCAATTTTTTAACTACCCTTTATTCACATTTGGTTAAAATAAAAGTACAAAATAATATTTAGTAAGTCATATCCCAATAGGATAAATTTTTAGGTGACTGAAATCCAATGGACTAAGTCAATAGGATGTAAGTGATACAATAATTTTTTATTATAAATTGTACATTAGTGTCTTTCATTGGGAGGAAAAATAATAGGAAAAAAATCTAAGGAGCCCTCATTTTTAAATTTTTATAAATCCCATTCAGATCGGATTCTTTCATTATTTCCAATTTCTCATTCAATTCTCTTTCTTCTATTCTCGCAATTTATAGACATGAAGAACAACAATTGTAATTTTGAACTCCAGCTTTTTCCATTTTCTGATTTTGACAACAATTACCATCGCCGATCTTTGTAAATATCTCTTTTCTATTTCAATCTTCAAATTAATTCGCTTGAAAATAATATTTTGACTTTTTGAATTGTTTTTGTGATTTAATATCGTTGAAAATTTGAATGAAACTCTGAAACTAAACGAAGAATAAGAAGAATAGAAGCAAACAACTACTATTTTCTACAATGATTATTCTAACTGTAAATTTCAAGTGATATCTTTATAAATTAAAATTAACAACTTTTGAATTTACAAGTAAAGGTAGAGGGCTGATTCCCATTAGTTTTAATTTTAATAATTTCCAATTTTACAATAGTTTCTGTGTGTGTTCATCATCTGGTACGACAATTAATAGTGATGGAACTAGTGGTGGCCATGGGCCGGTTCGGCCCGGCTGAACCGGCCCATAACCGTCCGAGCCTGTAACCGCCTTTAACCGAACCTGAACCGCCGGTTCAGATTCAAAAAATTTTTGAACCGTAACCGTACAAACCCTTGAACCGTGAATGAACCGGCGAGTTTTGTGAATCGAACCGCCGGTTAACCGCCATGAACGGCCGGTTTAATCGCCTTAAACCGCCGGTTTTTAGCCCGGAATTTAACCGCCTGTCCGTCGAACCGTCAGTTCGGCGGACCGGTTACGGTTTGAGGGACAATGAACCGTGGCCCGGCGGGCCGAGGCCCGGAACCAGCCCGGCCCGAACCGTGGCCACCTCTAGATGGAACTGCTAAATTGAAATTGAGTAGTGTTTGGTGGTTACTACTTTTATTCTTTGCAAGGTTTTTTTTTTCTATTAATTTTTCGTTTTTCTGTTTATTTTTTACTTTTATTTATATTTTCCCTACTAAATTATACTCGCAGTAGCATTTTAATTTCATGTCCTCTTTATTTTCATTGATTTAGAGCTCCAGTGGATGTGTGATTATGGCTACCATTGTCATATCGTGGTGTACGAGGAGACTTCTTTTTCGATTTAATATACTTGATAATTTCTTGCTATATGAGACATTGCATCAAGTATATGGTTGAAAAGTTTATGAATATCTTATCAATACAATATGAACAGTTTAGGATCCATTGTTGGATTATGATTACTATCATTTTCAATTTTGTTGAGAAATATTAATATTTTTGTTTTAGTTTGGCTTTCAGTTTTTGTATACTTAAAAAATATTGGATTTTATGTTCGGTTTTTGTTTGAGGTTAGAAATATTTATATATTGATATACTGTTATTTTATTTGATATGTGTGTTTGTTAGTTATAGTGTTTAATTTCAGTAACTAACACTATTGATATGTGATTTTCAATTTAAAATCGATTGCTAATTTTTTATTCGATTAATTTTGAATGTTGTGATGATAGCTCGAAGAGTATGAAGAAATGATTAAATAATCAGAGAGGAGGAATCTTACAATACAAATAATTAATAGTCCAATCAAGAAACAGAAGTCACCGGAAATATCATTAGTCATCACTAGAAAAAGACTTATTATAAAAACTCAATTAGAAGATAAGAAGTTGCATATAATAACTGCTGCATAAGATTCCATTTATATTTTTAAATTTTGCCAAGTGTATGAATAATTTACGAATATATTATGAATAATTTATGTATATTATATTAATATTTTATGAATAGTTTCAGAAAAGAATTATGAACATTTTGTAAAAAAAATTGTTTTGGGACAATTTTCTTATAAAAAGAATTCTTTTGGTCTCATTGTGGTCCTTTTTATCATTCTCCTAATTGTTTTCATTGGATTATAATTTTGGGTCGGATGGTTATAAACTTGGAGCTTTCCAAACAAGGTAACATCAGTCCTTGAACACTTGGGCTTCCTTTTTATAACATCCAAGGTACCTAGGGGAGAAGCTGGGTTGAGGAGCCTGGATTCTGGAAGGATTGGGCTGAGAGGTCCAGTTCTAGTTCAATTTATCTAGGCTTTACTAGGGCTGAGGTTTAGTCGGGAAGGGAGCAGTTTAGGCTTTAATCCAAAGCATAGGCCCAAAACCAACTTTTAACTTTCTTTTTTTTTTTATTTTCAATCTACTATGCGTCGGTGTGAGTTTCCAACACGTTTTTTAATACATTCCTAATGAGTATACAGTTTATTAATAATAATAATAATAATAATAATAATAATAATAATAATAATAATAATAATAATAATAATAAATGAATAACTTAGCCTTTTCTAATTCATTTTAAAAAAATGAATTCCTATTCAAATTCATTTATAAATGATTTTAACATGTTGAAAATAACTAATTAAACTAATACTCTTTTTTTAATCTTTTAGACATGAAAAAATAATTTATGTCATTAATTTATTTGAAAGGGACCTAAATAATCATAAATTTCATTGTCCACAGTAGAAGATGGGGATATTAGAAAGGGATTGAAATCGTTGCGTCAAAGCCACAATAATCAATCTCCATATTATCATCTTAATAATTCCTAACTAAATCTCAATATTTTGAATAATTTTTTTAGCATAGATATAAACTCATTCAAGTGTAGACAAGAGATTCGGATTCAATTTATCATGATTCGAGAACAAATGTCTTATTACGTATGCTGACCCAGCCACAAATAAATTTCTTTTAATGTAAATCATAATCAATTTTAAATGTTACACTTAGAATGAAAAAAAAAAAAAAACAAATGTGAATATGGTATTAATTTTATTTATTTTGTTTTCATCAATCAAAGATATTGAATGGCACACACACAAATAAAAACATTCTTTTACAAATTCCCTTTAGTGTGCATGCATGATCTGCTTTTGGGGAAAAATATTTTTAATAATTTCAGTGCTTTATTATACCGACCATATTCATAAAAAAAAAATTGATTAATTTTTTTATTTTTATCAAGTTTTTAGGAATTGATAGAGTATTTATTTATACATAATTTTTTTTATATAAAAAATACCACTAATAAAACGGATAACATTGTATTAGTAATGTATTTGGTAAGAGTTGAATTTAAAAGATTAAAATCCTACGCTCTCTATGAAACGTAATTTGTATAGTTTGAGAAATTAATTAATTATGATGAGAATAAAAGCAATTTAAAAAAAAAAAAATCAAAAAGCAGAATAATAATAAAGATCGTATCTCTTCCTACCTTAATCCAATCTCCACTTTTTTAAGAATAAAAATTGCAAATTGAAAGAATTTTTATATTCCTTAGTTAAAAAGGTTTGTAGAAAGGAATTAATATGTTATGTATGTTTCTTTACAGTTTGTCACTAACACCGAAAGAGCTTCTGCTCCTTTAGCCATCCTCTGTTTCATTACAGGGAATATTTACCATTCAAGTTACATATACGTATATACATTCCTTCTAACACAAGTCAAGTAATATTTCCACGTGCTCTCTGCAATTTTAAGGATTTTTTTTTTTTTTAAAATATTGCAGCCATAGAATCGTGATACATATATAGGTCTAACTTCATGTGCAAGATTTTTTTTTTTTTATCTTTTTTCATGGTTAAATATTTATTGCGTTCCTTAGCCAAATTACCTTTTTCAAAAGTACTAAACAGGTTAAACAATGAGTCGTCAAGACAAATAATTAAGTGTACTTTGGATTTAGACGTAGCCACTTGCCAATTAATTAATTTAGATGGAAGTTTCACATTAATGGTGTGGAAATCAACTGAATAGGTCTTTGATGTTGATTTAACTAATTGAATAAGTTCTGGTTTAACGATTAACATGCATTATGTGTGTTTCGTTAAGCTATCCAACCAACATTATTTCTAGGCAAGTGATGACCCACCACACTAATTATGTAGCGTACTTGAGTTGCTGAATTGCTAAATTATACACTGAAAGTGAGATTGCTAGGTATTCCAACCATTTGATTTGTTAACTATAATCGAAATTTTGGCAATAAAATTCAGTTCTAATTCCATAAAAATTGGAATTAGAATTAATTTATCATAATCGAACATAACTAACAGTTGTCGTAACTGGCGATTGAATCGATATGAATTATTATTTAAATAACTAGAATAAAATTATGAACAAGTGGTTCCAGAACTACCAAGCAAACCGTTAACTGACGGTTCGATTAAGTTCCAACAACTATGAAACTGTGAACCATCGATTTTAAAACCATAACCGCAGTTTTTGAACTGGCCAAGCTATGAACACTAGCCCTGTCCTATAAAATCATCACATTCCATTACAGTTCTAAACTCATGCTAGCGGATTTCAACTTTTAATCGACTGCGAAAGTAGCGAACAAAAATTCTTAAACAAAACCATCAAAGATTCAGATTTGGTTCATAGTAAATGTTATGGCGAAAGATTAAATCTTGAGAAAACCGACAGATGACAATGTCTTTACCATTGTCTCTTTGGCAGTTGTTAGAATTTGTAATGTTTAGTAATAAGATGTAGTTTACTATAATCCAAATGAAGAAAGAGGCAATAATATCATAAGATAGGTGGGCTCTGGAAGCAAAGGCCAGCATTTTCATAAATATACTTGGTTTTCTCTATTACTTTATAGCGGATTTAAATAGTTCTAAACTCGCAAGTAACCGCTACAAAATAATATTACTTCCCGTAAATCATACAAAAGAGAATTCTTCACATCATTATACAAAATATTATTCAAAAGAGTTATTCACAATTTTTTTAGTTAAAAATATTTGAGTATTTTTGGAGTTTTTAGAATTCCCAACCAAATACATCGTACTCTTTCGCTCTTGTTAAGAAAAAAAATTATAGTATAATATTTAAGAATTAATGATTAGCTGAGCAACTGAACTATACACAATTAGCATAATTGTACAATTATTTATTTTTATATAAAAAAAAATTAATGCCCTATTTTATTCATACCATTTTAATAATTGCAATGCCGGCTTGATAATCATAAATTTAACACGTTAAGATTGGACGGGAATTCTAGATAAAAAATGCATCAAATTTAATCAGAATCAGTTGATTGATATTATCAAATTAAATAGTAGTAATAGTTTAAAAAAAAAAATAGCAAAATATTACAAATAAATCCACATAAAACAACAAAAGAACTCTCAAACCTGTTGTCATTATTCAAAGCATATTACATCTAATCATCTTTGACCTGTCATGTAATAAAAATAATTATGAAATAATTAATTAAAAAGAAAAGAATAAATAATACATAGGAAATTAAAATTCTTGCACCAACGAGAAGAGAGAAGAAAGTATACGATATTGAATGGCAGTTTGTGCAGAAAGCACATTTCTTGCATGTGTCAACAATCTTAAAAGAAGATTGTGGCCCACGAACATGCTAGGCGAGTGGTCCCTTATGCAAAGAGGGGTTTCAGCTGTAGAAGGAAAAAGCCGGATCCGGGATCGGGTTGGCGGTTTTGGGTTTGGTTTAGAGTTTTGGCAGAGAAGAAGGTTATATGACTTAAATATGAAGACAATTACATAGCCAAGTCTGTTTCAAATAATAATTTTTTTTGTCGCAATGTAAATTCCAGTTTGTATTAAAGACTTCTCAGTTATGTTTTCATGTAAAATGAGCTAAGAATGAAAAAAATAAATAATTTATTTTAGATCATATATACCTAATTACAGCTCATTCATATTTTTAGATATTTCAACGGATTTGAACATCTAAGCATAACTGATATCTGGATTCAAAATTATACAAATATGTTAATAATATTTTTTTACAAGTGCTGGTTATTTTATTTGTAAATTAAAATTAAAAATATTATTATCCATTTTATATTCTTCAATGACTTTCAGAAGAAGAAGTTTATTTATTTATTAAATTAAAATAAATTATTTATTAAAGTTTAGGATTAAAATTTTAATGTGAAATGTGTTATTGTATTGTATTAATGGCTCTTACGTTGGGAGAAAATATGTACCCGCCCAAATTGAACCAACCAATTTGGTTTTCAATAAATGAACTCAACCATCATGATCCAATCCCAACAGCCATTTTAATTGATATAAGTATAAAATCAATTTAATGTATACAGATTAATGATGTCATGCTTATGCATTAATTAATAATATATTCTTCAAAACCAAGAAACTAACTGTATCCAAGTACATTTACTTATTGATCTCACTCCATTATCACTTTCACGTAACAACAGAAAAAAGTCCATCTACTCATAAATAACTGTTATGTAATTGTTTTCTTTTGATGTCTGCAAATAAATATTTTAATTCTATTTTTGAGTCAAGAAATAAATATTTGTTAGTCTCATCAATTATGCAGTAAGAAGGGGGCAAAATGAATTTCCTAAAATATTTGGGGAGTGAAATTGAAAAATTCACAAATTTTAGGAGTAAAATATGATTTTTGTTTTAAAAAATTAAACTAATTTAAAAAACAAAATGGCTTGGAGTGGCTAGTGACTCCACTTCTCTGCAATTACTGATATTATAAATATTAATTGACATTTCCATTTACCTTCTTAGATGATCTCCAATGGATGTTAACATGTCAACTAAAATATAAGATATGTAGAGTGATTTTGCTACATATTTATTAATAGTTGTTAGACTTTTTTAAAATACATCTCCAATGTAATATATTTTTATTCTATTTTTTCTTTATTTGTATGAAAGCACAATTAATATTTAACAAATAAGAAAATAATATTAATTGTAAATATTCTCTAACAAACTCTGTAAAAATATACAGTATGTTAAAAGATGTCTATTTTTTTTTCCTTAACAAATCAATTTCACATTATAAATAGAAATTTACATTACGGAACATTGCTTAGAAGATTTCTTTGTTTTCTAACGTGACAAATAAATGAAAACAATTATCGTTATCATTCGAGATTCTCTTACACTCACTTATATACAAATATAACTCTTACTTCTATTTCACCATTTTTTTTAATAATATTTTATTATTTGTAATTTTGACTTTACTTTTCATTAATTGTAAAGTACAAAAGAAAAATATTAATTTGTAAAAATAGAGAATTTTTTTTAAAGGATGGCTAATGCTAATGTGTATTTAGAAAGCGAAACAACGTGGACATAGTATTGTCTAAATCATAAACGGCTTTTTAAATGATATGTACATTTATGATGAAATATTTCTCATTAGAAAAATTAAAATTGTGTATTTTAAGTTGAATATCCAAATATTCAATACATAACATATTAGAGATAGTTGCAGAAATTGTGAGCCGCAAAAGCGTGTAGGAATTTGCAAGCAAATGATACAACTTAGAAGTGTTTAAATAGCAGACAAACCTTCTGACATTCGAACTCCACCACTAAACCCCCCGACCAAGTCATAGGTTCCAAAACAAAAACAGACCATACAACATCCCCTTATTAGATCAATGTCTCCTATTTCTATCTCCTTTCTTCACTTCCTCTTCTTCTTCCTCCTCGCTACACACCCAGCTCACCGCCTTCTTCTAACAGATGCCGCCGCCGGCCGGTGGCAGCTCTTGCAAAAAAGCATTGGCATATCAGCTATGCACATGCAACTTCTCAACAATGACCGTGTCGTTATCTTCGATAGAACAGACTTCGGTGTCTCCAATATATCGTTGCCGGAAGGAAAATGCCGGGAAGATCCAACTGAACTGGTGATTAGAACTGACTGCACAGCTCATTCAGTTGAATATGATGCTTCGACGAATAAATTTAGGCCGTTGATGGTTCATACAGACGTTTGGTGCTCTTCAGGTTCTGTCGCACCCGATGGCCGTTTAATCCAAACCGGTGGATTCAATGACGGGGAACGTAAGGTCAGGATTTTCTCGCCATGTCGTGGTACGAACTGTGATTGGCAAGAAATTGGAGATGGACTTAAAGCAAGAAGATGGTATGCTACTAACCAGTTATTACCTGATGGAAGTCAAATTATAATTGGAGGAAGAAGGGCATATAATTATGAGTTTTATCCTAAAACCGGAGCTAAAGATTTATACAGTTTACCATTTCTTGTACAAACTAATGACCGTAACGTTGAGAATAATCTTTACCCATTTGTTTTTCTTAATGTTGATGGGAATTTATTCATTTTTGCAAATAATCGAGCTATTTTATTTGATTACAAGCTTGGTAAGGTGATCAAGAATTACCCAGTGATTCCGGGCGGTGATCCACGGAGCTATCCGAGCACAGGCTCCGCGGTTTTGCTTCCATTGAAGAACTTAAAGGCTAAGAATATTGAAGCTGAAGTTTTGGTATGTGGAGGTGCACCAAAAGGTTCTTATGTTCAAGCTACAAAAGGTAGTTTCGTTACAGCATTAGATACTTGCGGGCGGATCAAGATAACCGACCCGAATCCACAGTGGACTATGGAGACAATGCCTTCTGCTAGAGTTATGGGTGACATGACATTACTTCCGAATGGAAATGTTTTGATTATTAATGGGGCTGAAGCGGGTACTGCTGGATGGGAATATGGCAGGAATCCCGTTTTGAATCCTGTCATTTATAACCCGGATAAAGCAATCGGGTCAAGATTTGAGTCACAGAACCCGAGTACAATTCCAAGAATGTACCATTCAGCTGCAATTTTACTTAGAGATGGAAGAGTTCTTGTTGGTGGAAGCAATCCTCATACATATTACAACTTCACCGGCGTTCTATTTCCGACTGAGTTAAGCTTAGAAGCATTTTACCCGACGTATTTTGATTCAGGGAGACCCAAAATCTTGTCTCCGGCGTCCCAAGCTAAGGTTGGGTATGCGCAAAAATTGGTGGTGCGGTTCAATTTCGGGAGCACTTTGGATACCAAAACGGTGACGGTTAATATGGTAGCACCTCCATTTACTACGCATTCATTCTCCATGAACCAGAGAGTATTAGTTCTTGAGAATGAGAAAGTGACAAATGTTGGAGGAACGATGTACGATGTTCAAGTTACGACTCCTCCTTCTGCGAATCTTGCACCGTCGGGATATTATCTGTTATTTGTGGTTCATCAAGGTATTCCTAGCGAGGGCATTTGGGTCCAGATAAAGTGACATGTTTCTGTTAGTATATTAGTAGTTTTCAGTAAACTTGTTTTAGTTAAAGATTGATAGGAGATTATTAATAATGATGAAAATTGTAAGTACTTTCTTTTAAAGATATGGGGTTAAAGTGGGGTTTGTAATAACTTATCATTTATTCAATGATAGTGAAATATATTTATTGTTTTTGTCATTTTCCACATTACATTGAGTTTTTTCTACTTTGATATTCGACCGAAAATGACTGCAAATGGCGTATAAAACAATTAATGGCAAATTAATGGAAAACAAATAACATAAATATATGAAGGTTCTTTTGTTTTTTCAATAGAAAACTAGTTTCGTGTATGGATGATCATATATATGGAGAGAGTATGAAACAAATTTAAAAGTCAGACTTTTAAATAGACTACGTACTGTATTTTTGCAATAATTTGTTGTCATTTTATTTGATTTGTTGAAATGTTGATGTTTAAATTTCATCTATCTACATCATTAATTATTATTACAACCATGCATTTTCAGTTAAAAATGATTATTAGAAATTGTACAAAACGAAGAAAAAAAAGCTTGCAATTGAATGTTTGGACGACCCACTTAATAATCATTATTACCCTAACAAAAAAGCACAGTTGACAGGCGAAAATGGAGAAACCTTTTCCCCACTCGAACAGAGCTAGATTTGTATGCCATCAACGCACCGACAATATGTACCATAGCGTAAAGACATTATTTTTTACACAATAACAATATGAATGGAAGAAAGAAAGCTTCCATTTTGTTGCATATTTTTTTGCTTTCTCCAGTTCCCAATAAGGTGCAACAGGACAGTGTTCTTCTACTGTTAATTAATGTTTATGTAATTATGGATCTTATTCTTTACATTTTCTGCTACAAATACAAAATAACCGGATATGTTGTCCTTATTGCATTATTTGAATAGGTCATTTTCTCAGCAATCAATTCTTGGAAAATGACCATATTTAACATAGTTCTTTTCGAAAATTACCAAAGAAAAGAACTATAAATACCTATTACATTACAATAGTCTAGCTAATGGAGAAATTAAGTTTTCTTAGGCTATAAGAAACTAATTTTGCAAGTAGTAATTATTAAATTTACAATATAAAATTTAATTAGTAATTAAATCAATTGTTGCATATCCAATGCAACAACACTAAAATTTAATAAGGAATGTCACGCTCAAATCCAAATTATTCATCATTGTAATTTGGTGAGTTGATGATACAGTAATTAATTAATTAGATAATCTACATTGGGATATGTACATCAAGATTATGCTTGAGAAAAATGCCAATGAAATGAATATGCCATGCATGTGAGTGAGAGTTAAAAAGAGAGAATTGATCTAAAAAAGAAGGAATAATAGTATAAAGAAGAAAGGTGGCAACTTGTGTCCAACGTAGAGTTCATAGCTATGGCAGAGAGTGTGGGGAAAATGTATGGCAGGTAGTGTTGTCACGGGTGGGTTTTTGTTGGAGCAGACTGATTTCAAAGTTCACGGGCATTCTTTTCCATTTTCAGATTCACTTATCTAATAGTACAAACTAAACCCATCTTTATGGGCTCCGTAATCGTCCTCTCTAGTTCTATTTGGGCTTCAAACCTCTTTTTAGATACAG
Organism: Croton setiger; assembly: GCA_948099555.1. NCBI lineage: Eukaryota > Viridiplantae > Streptophyta > Magnoliopsida > Malpighiales > Euphorbiaceae > Croton > Croton setiger. The sequence continues at coordinate 81,896 of CANUEY010395531.1, forward strand.
ACGTTGGCCTTGTATATAAATCCATGTAACGAATTTTCAAGCCATACAAAAAGGGGAAAAGAAAGAAAAATGTGGTATTTTGCATGTGTTGCTCCAATTTGATTGTTATCAGAAACATGGTCCAATAATACTCTGTATTTGATCATCAATATAATGTATCAATATGCATTGCTTGTCTTATAAACATTTAATTAGTTTAATGTATTGTTAAGTCTTTTTTAAAAGAAAAAGAGGGAAAGTGGAAATTTAAAAGCCTGTATCTCCCACCAAATCTTCACTTTTATCTGTTAACAGCATAGCATAAAATTTGAAAGGTAAAGCAAGTATTTCTTAGTTAGTTAAAAGGGTTGGAGAGACGAATTTATGTTCTTCTTTACAGTGTGTCATTAACTTAAATCAGTCATCTCTGGAAAGAGCTTTTCATCAGCCTTTCACGGCTGTTGTATGTGTCACAGGGAATATTTACCATCCCAGTTCCATTACATATGTGTAACATTCCTTCAACCCCAAGTTTTGATTCCACGTGATCAATGGAATTTCAGGATTATGAGGCCCTTGGTCCAGCAGCTTGTTACAGAAGCTTGATTTTCTTTTCTGTCCTTTTTTTTTAATATTGCATTCCGTATCCTAAACAACTCATGTTCAAGCATATATGATCGAAGTCAAGTCGGAAAGGAGCCGTGAGGATGGTAAATCTCAATTGATTTGTTTCCATTTCTGTTAATTGTTCCCTCTTCTGTTTCTTTCTGATTCTGTCTTTCTTTCAGAGCCTTTATCACTTCATCCATGCCTTTGATGGTCAGTCTATTAAATTATTGAATGCATTTTGTTGAAAAGTCTCATATTATATATAGCAAATGAAACTTACCTATAAATTGAACAATCTACATTACTTTGTGTACATTATTTGAATTTAAATAGTACACACTCCTTCCTACCTTCACTTCACTAGATCAATGTCTACTGCTTCTTACTCTTTTTCATTCCTCTTCCTGTTCCTTCATTTCACTGCTCACCAATGTTTAACAGAGGCCGGCGGCGGTCGGTGGAAGCTCTTGCAAAAAAGCGTAGGCATATCAGCAATGCACATGCAATTACTCCACAATGACCGTGTCATTCTTTATGATCGAACTGATTTCGGTCCCTCAAATCTGTCTTTACCGAAACACAAATGTTTGAAAGATCCAAACGAACTACTCAACGTAACAGACTGCACTGCTCACTCAGCAGAGTACGATGTTTTGACTAATAACTTCCGACCACTTACGGTTCAAACAAATGTGTGGTGTTCTTCAGGTTCTGTCATGTCGGATGGTCGTTTAATCCAAACCGGTGGATTCTACGACGGTGAACGTAAGGTCAGGATTTTCTCGCCGTGCAAATGGACCCACTGTGATTGGAAAGAAGTTGAAAATGGACTTAATGCAGGCAGATGGTACGCTACAAATAATTTATTACCAGATGGTAGTCAAATTATTATTGGAGGAAGAAATCAATTTAATTACGAATTTTATCCTAAAACATGTGCTAAAGATTTATATCATTTGAAATTTCTTGATCAAACAAATGATCATGGAATTGAAAATAATCTTTACCCATTTGTTTTTCTTAATGTTGATGGCAACTTATTCATTTTTGCAAATAATCGAGCTATTTTATTTGATTATAAGCTGGGTAAGGTGGTCAAGAAATATCCGAAAATCCCGGGCGGTGATCCACGGTGCTATCCAAGTACCGGCTCTGCGGTTTTGCTACCATTGAAGAATTTACAGGCTGTGAATATAGAAGCTGAAGTTTTAGTTTGTGGAGGTGCACCAAAAGGTTCTTTCGTTCAAGCTATAAAAGGTAATTTTGTTAAAGCATTAGATACATGCGGGCGGATCAAGATAACCGACCCGAATCCACAATGGATTATGGAGACAATGCCTTGTGCTAGAGTTTTGGGTGACATGACATTACTTCCAAATGGAAATGTTTTGATAATCAATGGGGCTGAGGCTGGTGTTGCTGGATGGGAATTGGGGCGAAACCCGGTACTGAATCCTGTATTATATAACCCGGATAATGCAATCGGGTCAAGATTTGAATCACAGAAGCCGAGTTCAATTCCAAGAATGTATCATTCAACAGCAATTTTGCTTAGAGACGGAAGAGTTCTTGTTGGTGGAAGCAATCCTCATGCATATTACAACTTTACAGAAGTTCTATACCCAACTGAATTAAGCTTAGAAGCATTTTAGCCGCCATATTTTGATTATGAGAGACCAAAAATCTTGTCTCCATCATCTAATTGCAAGATTAGGTATGCGAAAAAATTAATTGTAAGGTATAAAATTTGTGGTAAGGTGGATACCAAAACGGTGTCGGTTAATTTAGTATCACCTTCGTTTACTACGCATTCATTCTCTATGAACCAGAGATTATTGGTTCTCGAGAACGAGAAGGTTACAAATGTTGGAACGGGGACGTATGATGTTCAAGTTACTACACCTGGATCTCCTAATCTTGCACCTTCAGCTTATTATATGTTATTTGTGGTTCATCAAGGTATTCCAAGCGAGGGTATTTGGGTCCATATGAAGTGAAAATAATTTTTTTTTTTAAAATTGAAAATTTTCTTGTGAGTTCAATTTAAGTAAATGATTTTTTTAATAAGTGTTGTTTCAGTTGTTGCTAAATACTTGTGTCTTCCTAACCGTTTAGCATGAGCAAGGTGATTACCCTACCAAATAAGCCTGAGAAGCTTCGAGGAGGGAAAATATCCACGCCTAGTTGACCGTAGGTTTACAGCCATTTATAATGTTTCAAAAACTAAGAAATCAATAATATACTCATAACTAACAAGTTATACAATAAATTTATGAAATACCACTATATCAAATATTTTCCCCTCTTCGTCTTGTTCCAATTAGCATACAAATAGAGAGACCTATTTGTACACATTAAATATTGCTGAAATCAAACGAAATTCCTCATAAATTTGTTTATACTTTAAAAAAGGGTGAAATTTTAGTACAATTAAATGTGAATAATTTCTAAATACTAAATAAATATGACTTATTTACCAATAGTATACTCTATTTTTCAATATAATATTAAAAAATATATGAATTTATCAAATATTATATAATATTTATTTAATATTTTCAAATATGTAACATTTTCTTTTCAAATTTCATCCTTTAATACGTCACCACTAAACTAAAAAAATAATCCTCAGATTATGTAAACCATAAAAAAAAAAAAAAAAGAAAAACTAAAATTCTTAATTAAGCACTTCAATTCACCCACCAGCACGAATTCGTCAAGCCAGACGGATATCTTGAAGCATAACAGTAACTCGCTTGGCATGAATGGCCAACAAAATAGTACCTTCAAACAGCCCCACCAAATATGCTTCTGCAGCTTCCTGAACTGCATGGTCCCTGGAACCTCTAATCCGCTTCCATAACAAGAAAAAATTACACTACATTTTCCTCAAATTTGTTTGCGGTTGTATTTGAAGATTTTGACTGCATTCTATTAGGAAGGGTTGAAGGAAAATTAAAACAAGCTCGGACATGATAAAGATCAATCTGAAACCATATGAAACAGCATCCTTCCCATCCCCATGTACCAAAGTACACATTTCCAGTGACCCAAAATGACCTAACTGGAATGAGTCGATCATCGAGGGAAAAGCAGTGCATACAGACAGACAAACACCACGAAATTGCTATAAAATAGAACATGTCATACAAAATTCTACACAGTTGTTTTATCAAACTTAAACTTCTTTACATCAAAGAGCCATTGGCAAAACAAGGAAAAACTAACTAATTATAAATCCTAAACACAGCATTGCTAAAAAATCAATTATTAAGCACGTTCTCCGCGAATTCGCCTAGCCAGCTGAATATCCTTTGGCATAATAGTCACCCTCTTGGCATGAATTGCGCAGAGATTCGTGTCTTCAAACAGACCCACAAGGTAAGCTTCTGCTGCCTCCTGAAGTGCAAGTACTGCGTGACTCTGGAACCTCAAGTCCGTCTATCAATAAAAGGCAAAATATAAAGACAATCAAAAAAGGTTAGCAGAAGGTATTTGACAAAAGACTGAGCCTATATTACGATTCAAACAAAAACGTAATGAATTACCTTGAAATCCTGTGCAATTTCGCGAACCAGACGCTGAAAAGGCAATTTGCGGATCAAGAGCTCGGTACTCTTCTGATACTTGCGAATTTCACTGCCAATTAATTTTGGAAAAGGAAATTTCTGTTAAAATTTGGTCATACATTGATTGAATGAATTTATGTGATTTACCGGAGAGCCACTGTTCCTGGACGATAACGATGAGGCTTCTTAACACCACCTGTTGTGGGCGCAGATTTCCTAGCAGCCTAAAAGTTATATAAAATTATCGCACATTTAGAATTAAATCAAACAAATAAAAAATATCAAAACCCTAAGTCCCAAATTCAATAACTAATTCATATTATCAGATCAATCAAGTTGGAGATGAATAATCCCAAAGAAGTTCGAACAAAGAACCAAGAAACTTCAACACATCATACCTTCGTGGCAAGCTGCTTCCTCGGAGCCTTTCCACCAGTTGATTTACGAGCAGTTTGCTTAGTACGAGCCATCTCTCAAAAACAAAGAACAATTCTTCAAATTCTACAAATCAAAAACCAAAATCATCCCTATCAGATCTCTAGCAGTAACAACAACCAAAAGCCTAAGTTTTCGTTAAAGACGAAGAGACATCAGAATCTTAAAATCATTTTCAACTTACCCCAGGAAAAGATCCTTCCTGCTTCTCACGAGCCTAGCAGATCGAAATTTGAACAAAACTAATTAATTGAAAAAGTCTAAGCCTTTATATATAGAAAGAAAAAAGATAAAGGCGTCTGGTTGAGGTTGTTAGATGTTTGGTTAGATTTGATTTTTAATTTGGAGAAATAGATGATGTGGACAATTTGTGTTTCTTCTGTGAGAGAGAAATCAGTCTGAGTGTTTTGACGATGATTGGTTGATTTTTTTAATGGAATGGATTGCCAGCGCGGATTATTTGTGTTTCATTGGTTTGAAAGAATGTTTCGATTGGTTAGTTCTAAAGTTGAGAAGGATTTCCAGCGTGGATTAGTTTGTGCTTCTTGGGTGAGAGAGAGAGTCGAAATTTCCTTCTACTTGGGTTCTCTCAAAGGGTGGATCATGGTTACCGACTCATCTTACTCGTTTTAATCCGATCCGAACAGTGGATCAAACCCGACCTGCTTATGAGGGTGTTTGACAGTGCTATAAATAAGGGCGTTTACCATTGTTTGATATTTCCGACTTTTGACTTAAAAACAAGATTGTTATTCAAAATTCACATTTTGTTTCTTTTTTGGAAAAAGCTTCCAAATCAAAAAGAAAAGCATAAACTGCAAACTATTGATTTTTAAATTAAAAAATGGCCACATCCGACTTAAAAATCACACTTACATATATATTTATATATTAATGTATTTTTTCTTATAAAATTTTTAAATAAAATCCACAACCGCACTCCACATATTCATTGATCCATTACAGGCAGGTATTGAAATGAGTTTTACAAAATCCGCCTGAAACCACCCATGATCAACCAGAAAAATTCATTACAAGAAATGGTGACTGAACCGCGGACTGCTGGTTACCGGTCCAGTACCATCCTCCGCCGAAGCGTGGCTACCTCTACTCTCACAACATTCAATACAAACTATTATAATCATAAACTAATATAATATAAAAAAAAAAATCTATTTTAAATTCTTAATATTCGTAATTTTATTAAGTTTAAATCATAATTTTAATTTAACAAACAAAAAATTTCTCAATATTTCTAGTTTGATTAAGTTGAAACCCTAATTTTAATTTAACAAACAACTAGTTTAACATAAAATTTTATTTTAATTTTTCAATATTTCTAATTTTAAAACCCTAATTTCAATTTAATGAGAAACTAGTTTCACTCACAAAAATCTATTTTAATTTAACAAAAAATTTAATTTAAAACATCAAAGGAATAAGAATGAAGAGTACCACGATACCGGAGACTCCGACGGACAGTGTGAGTGGTGGCCTGCGGCGGACGGTGGCTGGTGGTTGGAGGGAGGGGGCAACGATGATTTGAAGTTTCAATGTTGAAACTTCATTTGTTTCTCATGGTATTCTGTTTCTTTTAGGGTTTTTCTCAAGGTAATTTTTTTTTTTTTTAAAGGGCCCAAAGTAAAAATTAAACACAAAACACTATGTCTTCTTTTTCTTTCTTCCTTCCATCGCTGCAACCTTCATTCCTCAACATCAATAATTCTCCAATCTAGTAAGGCACCAGCTTGCGTCTTCAACGGCTTTTCTAGTCGCCAATAGAGCACGTGTCTTACCCTCTCCCACCCTAACTCTGCCACTGGTTTGGAGGGGAAATATATACAAGATGGATGAAATGAGAGTTTGTAAATATTATTTTATTTGTCTAACAATGAATATTGCCAATATAATGATTTTGATACACTAAAATATAATATTTTAAAATGTAGACACCAAATTTATAATAACCCAATTGTAATGTATCTTATTTCTTTCTAGTTCAGTATTTTTCCATCTCAAAGTTTAAACTATATTTTCTTTGTTCTAATCATATTGAATATAATTCCGTAAAAGATAATCATACTAAATATAAGAGTTTTATCAAAATTTGGGGAAAATTAAAACAATTCAAAGTTTGGAGGAGGAGTAGTTTGAATTTCTTTTAGGGTGTTGTTGCAGAGCTCAAAATAGTTCATGGGTTCTTGTATTGTAAAAGGGTGTTGGCGGTTATTGGAGGTTTTGTTAGTTAGTCAAAACTTCGAAAATCTTAAATTGATAGTGTATTTTGAGCATAAACTTGGATTATTAGGTGAAATTTGTTGTTTTCAGTAGCAATTAGTTCTTGTAACACAAGTTAATTGTAAAGGGTCCTTTTTCAGGGTGGTATTGAACTTTGTAAGTTGTATTCTACATAGAATCTGCCATCTTTGGCATTTGAAAATTATGGTGGTTCTCATCATAACTGCTGCATTTAGAACTGACCACATTATCATCAATCTGCAATAATAAAAAAATGTCAAATATGAATTTTCATTTCATCAAGTACAATTTGACAAATTCCATTTACAAGAACAGAAAATCGACCAAGTTATCAATTAGTAAATTTGAAATCAAAATAAGTTAAATGTCTTGAGCCCAATAGTGTATGTGTCAGATCACATAGATTCAGCACTGAACTGAATGTATCAGACAGGGATAACTGTGATAATTTTGATTTCTCATCATCCACAACACTATAGATCAATTACAGATACTCAGGAAAAAGCCTCAGACCGTCCTAGTAGCATTTCAACCTTTTCTCAAGTCTCAAAATGACTTGTTCAGTTGATGCTTAGAATCGTCAATGGCTGACACAACACACAAAAGTAAGAATCGACATATAATTCGTCATTTGCCTACTTCAAATCAATAAGAAATTTTAGAGAAAAAACTAAACAAGAGACGGCGACATTTGGCTAGGGTTTAAGCCTTTGAACTGGATTGGTTATAAGGCTACCCCGCATAGGGTTTTTAAGTTTTTTATCTGACGGCTGAAATTGAAAATAATTGACGGTGATAATGCCTTCACATGTCACGGACAAAAGTCGCAACAAAACGGAACCGGGCCGTTTTGAACTAAACTGTAGTAGTACTGGATAATGAAGTCCACGATGACTATCTCCACTGTTGACTATGTGTCTAGCATAATTTAAGGTGTAAATAATGGTAATTTTCATTTGCATATCATGTTATCTAATCATTAAATAAATGTTAGTATTTGAAAATATTTTTATATTTTATAATTTTTTTTAAAAAAATATGTTCGTGAATTAGGTAGAATGCGACCTACCTACAAAAGTAATTGTTTCAAAATAGATATACATAATAAGAATAATTTATTTTTATGTTAAAAATAATAACAAAATAATAATTAATTAATTTTTATATATTTGTATGAATACATGAGACTAGTATTGTTTTTCATTTTTTCAAATTAATGTAGTAGATAATACAATTAATATGCAAATATCATTATAATGATTGGAAAAAATGATTTTGTCATCTTTATAAATTCAATTATCTCAATATTTGCATTTCAGTAAAAAAGAAAATACCAAATGATTAAATAGTAAATTAAATATAATAATAAAATATACTATTTTATAAAATAAAAAAGTTTAATTTCTCAAATATTATAACAATATATCCAAACATAAAAAACAGTCCAAATTAAATAACCATAATATAACGATAAAAGATTTATAAAAAACCAACAATGTATGTCGTTGTTGACCAAAAAACATATTATTGACAAAAAAAAAAAAAAAAAGTCTAGTAGATTTATAATAAGAAAGAACCCTTGTAAGAGAAGAAGATAGTAGCAAGAATTACACGGGACAATTTGAAAAATTAGCATAATTATAATTTAATTATTAAAAAATACATAAAAATATTAAAATAATATATTTGAAAAAAAGAAGATAAAAAATTTCAAAATTGTCCCTACCTATATAAAAAGTATTTAGTTTTTATAAAAAAAAATTTAAAATTTGGACACCCTCTTTCTAACTTTTTCGACAATCTCTTTAAATCACCGCCACTACTTCCGGCCACGACCACCAACACACGCCACACCAACGCCAACGGGGAAAACTGACTTCAAATCAATACAAATCATTAGAAATCAATATATGAACCAATAAAAGTTAGTAGAAATTAATATAAATCATTAACATTAATAGAAATAAATCAAAATTAGTATAAATCAGTACAATGAATAAAAAATTAGTTCAAATTAATAGAAATTAGTACAAATTAATACAATGAATCAAAATAATAGAAAATAGTATAATTAATACAAATTCATATAATGAAAAAAAATCAATATATTAAATAAAAATTATTAGAAATCAATATAAAACAGTACAAATTAATAATTACTATAATTTAATAAACATTAATATAATTCAGTAAATTTAAATATAATTTAGTTTTAGAAAACTTCAATACAATATATTAAACTTCGAAATAATTCAGTAAATTTCAATACAATTTAATAAGTTTCAATACAATTCAATAACGTGAATACAATTTTATACGTTTTAATACAATTCAGCAAATTTCAATGCAATTTAGTAATCGCAATAGAAAGTCATTTCATCTTTATCTTCTTTGTGTAGAAACCCAAACTGTTGACGGTCACCGAAAATTTGCAACGGTAATGAATTTTGACAAATGATATGTCATCAGAAAACTCTCGACTTGTAGATTTCAAATATGACTTTACTTTCTCGTGACTATACCGTATGTTACCGAAAAATTTAAAAAAAACAGACTGTGATCAAAATAGGTACAAAAATCTTCCTCGTCCCTTGGGCTTTCGTCTGGTGGCCTTAGATCGGAAATCAAAAGTTGAAAACTTTATGACTCCAAAGTTTAAAATTTTTGGGTCTGAGAAAATCTAAAACTAGATAAAAAAAAAAGACACTACTTCAAACTACCATTTTCCGGAATTTTGTAGCTATTCTAGCTTGCCGTCCCCTAGGTTGGTGATTGGTGATATCAACTGGCCACTTCAAATGCTGAATAGTAGAAAAAGGTGATCGAAAGTGATGATGTTAGTTTGCCTCTGATTACATTAAATATTTTTAAAAAATAAAATAAAAAATAAAAATGGCAACATATAAAAAATAAATAGAAAGTGTTATTTCTTTAATTTAAATAGTTAAATGCTAATTTTCTATTGAAAAGTAAAAAAAATGTGATATTTCTTATAATTTGACTGTTACATATTCATACCTTAAAAAACATTAGTGATTAAAAATAATTAACTCACCTTCCATGCAAATTCAGGCAAGAGTCGTCTTAAATGTGGCCAAAACGCACGTTTTGCTTACAATATAATTCAAACTAGTTGAAGTTGCATTTTGATTCTGAGTATATTTTTTGAGGATAAGATTTTGAGTATATTATATGAAAAGAAGTTCAGCTTTAATGTTTTTATTTTATTTTTTATCTTATTTAATTTTTTTTTTAATTTTTTTCAAAACAACTAATTGAATTATCTGCATTTGATATCGAAATCAAAATCAATGTATTATACTTTGTAAAATTTGACAGAGCATAATTAAGTAAATCAATTTATACTGTTGAATTTTTAATCTATTATCAAACTTTATAATTTATGGTCCCCTTTTTTTTTAATATTAATCTCAATACAGACAATACAATATATGATTTAAAAAAATAACAATAAAAAAAAGTCAACTCTCAAATTCTAGACATGAGTGAGCTAGCCTCATCCTTATCTTATTTTATTAACTTATAAAAGTCAAAAAAAAAAAAAAAGATAATTGAAGTTTTGTGATTGGGAAAAACGAAAAGTAAGATAGTAAGAGAAAAGATGGTTAGATATAAGAGTAGATGGAGAATTGAAGATGAGGAAATTAAAATTAAGGGAAGAAGAAATGAATGTCTTTCTTGACCATACCTAAATTAGATAGATATTATTAATTTGGGACCTTAAACTGAAACCCACAACTTAACTTCATCCATTTCAAACCACACTAATTCAGATGTTTTATTATTGTTTTAAGATAAAAAAACACATTTCCAATACAATTTTTATTTTTCATTATTAACTCAAAATAGAGGTCGAATTTTGATTATGATATTATTTCAATAATAATGTATTTATTGAGGGATTATTTCAATAATATATTTACAATAGCTATTTTATTTATGAGAAAAACTATATGTCTCAACTCAAAGGGATAAATTGAAATTGCATATTTTTATTTTTTAAAATAAAAATATTTTATTAATTATAATTATAATATTACTAATTAAAAGACTAGTGTATGATTCAGTGCTTAGAGTAACATTTGAAGTTCCCTTATATAGGGAAGTTGTGTTGTGTTGATTAAGTTCCAAAATCCTCGCGCCCAATAAAGCTTAGCAAGCTCGGGAGCGTAAGGATCCAAAAGTTATCGAAGTCCCAAAATTCTAACGAAGACGATCTGTGTATAACTAATCATTTGCTTCTATCTGACGGAGTGGCGATATCCTCACTGGAGTAGGACTCCGAAAAGTTTAGCTACTAGGTGGCTTACACTAATATAAGCTTTATATTATTTAGTGACTCTAAATAAAAATGAGATAGTCTCCGAAAATTTGTTTTGGAAACTTTCATCCAAATAAAGGTGTTGTCTTAATTTGAGTCATATATCACTACTTTTTAATTGAAATGATAAAAATTTATAAGTGATAAAATTCATAATTGCTACATTTGATTTATTGTTAATAAATTTAGGAAATTTTTCTTTAAAAAAATAAAATCTTTTAATTTTGTATTATCTAAAACCAAAATTCCGAAAATTATTACTACTAAAAGAAAAAAAAAAAGATTAAGACTCTAGCCATTGAGCTCATCATTGACTTTTTTAGTAAAAAAATAAAAATAAAATTTTTTTGGAAGAAAATTAGTACTAATTTGTAAAAAAAAAAAAATTGATTTAGTGAATAGATGATCTTACATCGAACATAGACAAGTTTTATATAAAAAAAAAAAATATATATATATATATATATTAGACAATTAATTTGGATTAATCATGAATATCGTTTACGCGAAGCCTGAAATATATTATGGTAATAAAAAAATAAAAATGGAAAAAAGAATTAGCTCCGCCTCTAGAATCTAGATACATGGCGGAGATAAAGGAGACGATTGACAAAAACCGCGTCGTCACGTGGTATTTACGTGCCGTGAGACAGTGACAAAAAAATTTCTCAGTTCATTTTTAGCTTCTGTACAAGAACTTTGTTGACGCCTATGTAATTACCGCCACTTTGCCATTTTTTTCTTCCAAAAAGCTTTGTTTAGATACACCCTGCTCAATTCATTTTAGTTTTTTTAAATTTACCAGTATTAATTAATTTTCACAGATTTCTCGAGGTTTAATAAACACCTTCCTTCTTTCAATTTCATCTAGAAACACCATTTAGGGTTCAGGTTTTTGGGTCTCAGAAATGGATAGTGGTGGTGGTGGCGGCGGCGGCGGCGGTAGCAGTGGTAGTATGCGAGTACTTCAATCGTCATTTAGTGCTTTCGGTGTTTCTCAAAGGGGTGGTGGTGGTGGTGCTGCTGCTGCTGTTCGGCAGTCTTCGCTTTTTGATAATGGTAAGCGAATCGGTGTACCTCCTTCTCACCCAAATAGTCCGCAAGTGATGGTTTCTCGGCCGTCTGGGTCTGTGTCGCCCAATTTGAATCGAGGATCTTCTCATTCAAGGTCTTTGTCTCAATCGGCTGTGTTTTCTCTTGATTCTTTGCCGCCATTGAGCCCTATGCCTTCTTTATCGTCTGGATCCAATCTATCTGACCATGTTTTGACTGATATGTCAATGGAAGATAAGGGTTCTGGGGGTTCTCATGGATTATCGATTCCTTCTCCGGTTAGTGGTGGCAATAATGGTCTGCCTCCTCGTAGAGGGCACAGAAGGTCAATGAGTGATAGTATTCCATTAGAATTTTCTGCAATGATTCAATCTTCGCCACAGCTTGTACCTATTGGGAGTAAAGGTGGAGCGTTTGATCGGTCCTCTTCTGGAAGGGAAAATAGTTCAGGTATGGAAAACTTGGGCAACATGGTGAAAAGGGAATCGGAATGGGGTAAAGATGGGAATACCAATTTGGAAGGGAAATCTGAAGGAGAAGTTGTGGATGATTTATTTAGTGCTTACATGAATTTGGATAATATGGATACATTGAACTCGTCTGGGACTGAAGATAAGGATAGCAGAGTCAGCTGCACAAAGACAAACGGAGCTGAAAGTAGTGATAATGAAGTAGAAAGTAGAGTAAAAGAAGGGCTCAAAAGAAGTGCAAGTGAAGATATTGGAAGGGCTTCCCGGCATCATAGAAGTGTATCCATGGATAGTTATATGGGAAGTTTGCAGTTTGAGGAAGAGTCTCTGAAATTACCTCCCTTTGCATCTCCAGGAGGCCAACAATCTCCTGGAAATTCAATGGATGGGAAATTGGCGAAGTTCAATTTGGAATTTGGAAATGTTGATTTCACTGAAGCAGAGCTGAAAAAGATCATGGCTAATGACAAACTTGCTGAGATTGCAATGGCTGACCCAAAGCGTGCCAAAAGGTATTGCCTTTCACTTATTGATATCATATTTTCGAGTCTGATATCAATGGTTCTTTAATTGTGATTTATTTATTCCAGAATTTTAGCCAATCGTCTGTCAGCTGCTCGATCCAAAGAGCGGAAAATGCGGTACATTTCTGAATTAGAGCAAAAGGTGCAAACTCTGCAGACAGAAGCAACAACATTGTCTGCCCAAGTTACAGTATTACAGGTTGGTGAATGAAGTCTATCTTCCTAAATTTCCGATTTTTTATCTGTTATGCCCGGCCCTTGTTTACTGGTTTTGTTATATATGCAGCGAGATTCTGCATCTCTTACAAGCCAGAACAATGAGTTGAAGTTCTGTCTTCAGGCAATGGAACAACAAGCCAAGCTTAAAGACGGTATGTCTTCTTTCCACAGTAACCTAATTTATAAATTCACTTCTTCTCCTAAGCTTTTCTATTGTGATGACGGCTTCAAAAGCTTGAACTTTGTGTGTTGTATGTAGTGCAAGCTTTAGATTTTAAGACTCGAGTGTTAAAATGTCTTGTCATGCTTATTATGATAGATTTGAGTTAGCTAGATTGCTTATTTAGCATGTTCTATTGGGTTAGGTGGTCAAAACTCACAATTTATGCTTTCCTTGCTTTACTTCTGATTTGGCTGTATAGAAAGGTTAATTTCATTCTCACTTCCCCTCAAAAGTTTTGCCCTCCACTTAGTAAGAAATAGTGGACTTGGTGGAAGATATGATAAGTTTGTGTAGTCAAGTAGATAAACCAATTGTCTTCTGTTTGAGGATGATTAGACATGAATGAACCTTTGTGATCAAAGTTGCCTAAGCTTGTCATAGTTCAAGCCAATTGCTTTTTTTATTTTTTATTTTTTTAAATTGAGAATGACGTTGATTCATTTTGATTCACATTTTAGAAGTGGGGTGACTGGAGGGAGGGGGGATATTTAAGAAATTGATATCCTCGAACTGGTCATTCTCATTCCACATGTTTGTTTGTATTTATTGGGTGTTGTTGTAATTTTCACATGTTCATGAGGTCTGATGTCAAGAAGAACTTACTGCTAGAAACTAAATTCCCTTTATGAAGTATTTACATTTGGGTATCATCTGTTTACATGAAAGCAAACCAATCATCATATTCAAAGATCTGAGGAAAAATTGTGAAACTGAAGAGAACTATAAAACATGAAACTGGACAGAAAAAAAAAAAGGATGTGAAGCTGCTCTCTTCCATTTTATTTTCATATCCTGCACGACTCTTTTTCTTTTTGTTGGTTCATTTTATAGATATGGCTATCAAATGTGATTTTTTTTTGGTGATTCAGTTTGTTGTTAGTGTGGAGGCATAACTAACTACTGAAAGAGTCCCACTTCCTTGAATTGAGAAGGAATTTATTGGAGCCTAGATTCCTTTCTCAGTTGCGCAAACCCTGGCTAGTCTAGAATGCCATTACTTGGTTTGTTGTTTTGAAATGCCAGACTAATTTCCTGTGTTTTGTCTATCTTATACAACAGCTTTGAACGAAGCATTAGTCGCAGAGGTTCAGCGCCTAAGACTTGCAGCTGCAGAGCTGAGCGGGAACTCCCATCAGCAGCTTTCAATTAACCAGCAGACTTTGAAGTTACAGCTCCAGCAACCTAATCAACAGAAAGAAACACAGCAACAAGCTGCACAGCAGCAGCAGCAGCAGCAGCAAAACCAATTAGAGCCTTGGCGGCAGAATGGCGAGAATGCTAATAAGTTGAAGTGATAAGCTCACCAATCAAGGTTGGTTTATATATGCTCGTTACAAATGCGCACAGTCTGAACATAATATGCTAAACCTAATATAAAGTTCATAAAGAAATTCGTCATATAGTCATTGTCCTATTCTTTCTATATAGGGGATCTGGGTATTCTTGTATTGCTTGGGGGAGATGTAAACGGTCGTTCTCTTCTGTTCTGTTCGCGGTGATGTTGTTCTGTTCTTCTCGGAACAAAATGTAGTCTTTATAGTAGTTGCAGCGGTTGCAGAAACTGATTTCCTTCTTACATATTGGTTTGTCTTTGTCATGGGGACAGGCAGGCTTAAGTTAACTGTTGTCTATAATTTATATATACTTGGTCAGTGGTCGGAACTGTATGCCCTCTTGTATTTTTTTATACTTGCTGTCGGATCTTGTTCAAGACTCTTCGTAAGGAAATATGGTTTTGAATTTTGAGTATGGTATCTTGTCTGCCAAATGTAATAGATAAAGGAACGATTTTGCAGGCCATATGGGAAGAAAATTAATATAAAATTAATTAATTAATAAATAAATTCAAAAAAATAAAAATGAAATAAGTTGCAGACCGTGATTTTTAACGCGTTAGAGTTGACAACTGGACCTAATTTATATGTAATATGATGTTTATTGTTCTTAATTTAAATCAAATGCCCAACAGCTAAAATCCTAGCTGTTTTAAAATAATTTTTTAATTAATATAATATTAGTCGAAAATTCTTGGAGGATATTTAATAAATATATTACTGCCTACGAAGGAAGGCAAGAGTTCAATTGGAAAGCAACAGTTTGTTAAAAAAAAAGGGGAAAGTCATTGGAATGATATGGTTTGGAAGGAATGGAAAATTACCAGCGACAATTCTTATATTTTGTTAGTGAGTTTCTGGGTTTCTTTGTTTTTGTCCTGTTGCCTTCATAGTGTATGTAAAAATGCCACAAAGAATTTTGGTTCTTGTACACAACAACCAAATCGCAAGATATCGCACTTCATCTCATGCACCGTAAACAAAACATGCTCAACTTGGAAACAATCCAACCTTTCAAATATGTTTGGGCCTTGCCTCCTCTCAACACATGCCTAACATCTTCACGTTCAGATTTCCTTATTTCAAAATTTCAATATAATATATTATCATAACTCATATGTTAATGAAGAGGAATTATTTTTAGTAAAAAATAATTAATTATTATTAAGGAAAAAATATAAATATAAATATAAATATATTTATGTAATTCAATTTGAAGGATTTTTCAATACATAGTCAAGATTGTCTGTACCAAAATATTTAATTATTTCAAGTATTATTTGTTATAAGAAAATTTCATTGTACTTCAGTTGTATTATTTATTAACATTTGCTTTTTTTTTAAAGAAAAGAATATAAATAAGTTTAATTTATAAACATGAAAAAAAGGAAAAACCACAATGAAAAAGAGAAACAAAATCTAACTCAAGCTTCTCTCTCTCCACATTATATTTCCTTTATTATTAATACTATAAAGCAGCTATTCTTGGAAAACCAAACCAATACAAATCCTTCTTTATCCTTTTTCCCATTTCTCAATTTTCTATTTTGAATTAGGGTTTGCTCTGCTCTTCTTCCACTTTCAAGTCTAAACCCTATTCGCTCCGATCCCTTTCTCTCCGACTAGCCGTTATCACTATTTCCCGCCAATTTATACTTCAAACAAGCCGTTGATTAGCCTTGTTCAAACACTGGCCGTTAGATCTACCTCCTAGTAGCAGTTTGTTTATTTTTATTTTTGAACTTGCCGGAGTTGACTGGATATGTCGGCTGTTGAAGCGGAGAAGAAGGTCGACGAGGATAACAATGTGGAGGAGAAAGGAGGAGAGCTTTTGTTTTGTGGCGCCACTAATTGGGACATCATTGGTCGCAAAAAAGGACAAGATGGTAACTTAGTTTCTCCCACTCGCCTCCGTCCGCTCGTCGGCGTTGATATTCGTTTCGTCGCCTCTGGATGTGGTAAGTTTGACTTTTACTTCTCTATTTTTGCCTACATTATCAACAAAGAGTGTGCTTGAGACTTTAGGTCAGTCACCATGTGTATGTTAGAGTGTACGTGTTGGTCGTTTTGTTGCATTGCATGTTTGGCGGGTGTTAATTATATTTCCGCAATGTTAATGTAGCATCATGTCATTGTGTCGCTTTGGATGTTGAAGGGCGTTGCTATACATGGGGACGCAATGAGGTATGATTGAGCTTACTTTAGCAATTTTAAGCTTTTTTAGTTTCACAGTTCACTTAGTTTTTTTTTTTTTTTTTGGGTCAATGTTAATTCATGGAGCATAACTTTTTTGCGCAGAAAGGGCAATTGGGCCATGGAGACTTAATTCAGCGTGATAGGCCAACAGTCGTTTCTGAACTTTCGAAGTGAGTTGTTTTAGTCATTTCATGCTTATTTTCTTTTCTCCACTTCTTATATATATTGTTCATATTACAAAGTTACCTCTTTTCTGCTATTGTTGTGTGCTGTGCCACAAAACATGTGGAGAAACAGAAAGAATAGTTTTTATCTCTAGATGGACTTAGATGCTAGAGCCATGAGCCCCCGTGTTTGTAATGCTCTAGTTGTGTTATATGAAAGGCAATGTGCTACAAATATAAAATGTAGATTAGTTGTCCAAAGTAACTGCCAAAATTAGAGATTAAAAATGCCCTGGACCTTCCAACTTCTAAAAACTTTTTCATTTTTTACCTAAGCTGTTGTTTGGTAATGGCAGAGATGAACCGTATTGTTTATTGATGGTAAGAGTTTCAGGCTCTGAGATGTTGAAAACTGGATTGAGATAATTAATTGAAATAAATAGGAGCATTTCATGACTAAATAGAGATGAATTTTCATGCAGAACTACACTGATATGGTTTCTTACTTGCAACAAGCAGAGTGGTTCCATACTTAGTCTTGACTCTTGATCATGAATTTAAAAACTCAATAATCCACATCGGGGACATGTTTAGCAAATATGTTTTTGTAGACTGTATGAGATCTTGCCATTTGTCTTAGAATATGGGCTTTTCATTTATATTTTTGCTATTTATTTGATAGTAATGTAGTGCTCGCTTACAAAAAATTGTTCTCTTTATATTACTCTACTGGATTTATGCATGTCTCATTCTATAAAGATGGACTTGATGTTAATTGCTTGATAGTGATAAATATTCTGGCTGAAATCTAACACTGCTCTGGTTGTTCGAAAAGGTATAGAATTGTCAAAGCGGGAGCAGGAAGAAGCCACACGGTTGTGGTTGCAGAAGATGGTCAATCTCTAGCATTCGGCTGGAATAAACATGGGCAGCTGGGTTCTGGTTCAACGAGAAATGGTAAATTTGGTATCGAATCTTATTTCATATGTTGGTATCTTTCCAGATGCTTTCTATGAAGGCTTAAGAAATAGAATTTCATATCTTGTTCAATTTTGGTAATTAAAGTTTTGAATTTGTGCAGAAAAAAAAGGAATGGAAAAGAAAATTGTTCTTTCTTTTTCTTCCCAAGTTATATTCATATAGAATTTAACACATATAGTGCGTTTGTTTTGCTGTTACTATGTTCATTTATGTATAACGATCCAATAGATTGTTAACCTGTGCTCTATTGCTTTATAGAAATCGAGTCATCTGCTGTTCGTTGTCTTGTTTCTGAAGTCAAGAGTACTGCTTGTGGAGGTGATTTCACAGTTTGGTTATCATCTGTTGAAGGAGCTTCTATACTGTATGGTTTGTGGATCATTTTAGTTCAGTTTTTTCTTGGTCTTCATATGATTAAGAAGCTTATGGTTCTCGGTTTAATGTCAATTACTTCCTGATTTCAAAATATTTGTCTGTTTGTAGAACTGCTGGTCTCCCACAGTACGGTCAGCTTGGGCACGGAACAGACAATGAGGTGCGTGGAATGTCATTTACTCTGAATGATTCTCTAACTATGCAATATAAACACAACAATTGACTGAAGTCAGAATCAAATTCAATATTGGATAGGGTATCATCTTTTTTGTCTTATTATTGGATGAAATAATGAGAGGCCATGCTACATCAACCATATATGCATGTGTATGATTGGCCAGCTTTGGAGGCACCATCGTAACCAAACCTCTAATTTTGTTTCATTGGTTAAATAATTTCAACTGTTTTTTCAAATATAAAACCAACCTTGACCCTGAAACTCCATTGTGATTCCTATACCATCAGTTTGAGGTAATTGACACCTACATTTTTAGTAGAATTAGTTGGATTCATGTGTTAAGATGGCAATAATAGCAATATTGCCATATTTGGTGATTTTTAAACGAGGTAAGGAGGATGCTGGAAAGCAGGTTTCATGTGAGGAAATCTAGTTTATTCTAATTTGGTTTTAATAGCTTGTTCCTTTTAACTGTAGGTTTTATTTGTTTCTGCAATTGCAAAAGCCTATGTAGCATTGAACTGCTTTAATATGTTTGAACTTGTAGGCATTGATTCAATGAGATATTGTCTTTGCTTGCAGTACAATACAAAAGATAGCTCAGTCAGACTTGCTTATGAAGCCCAGCCACGCCCTAGAGCAATTGCTACTCTTGTTGGGGAAACTATCGTGAAAGTTGCATGTGGAACTAACCATACAGGTTTTTAATAAAATGCCATTTCTCTTCTCTGCGTACACTTATGTGCATGATCCCACATTCCCACTTGTGCTATGGGCATGTGCCTTTTTGCAGTTACTTATATTAAATTTCTCTACTTTGTTATGGTGCAGTGGCTGTGGATTCAAATGGTCATGTTTACACGTAAGTGCCCGTGCTACCTCATTTAATTTTGTTCTTAATATGAACAACTGTTCTTCTTGCATCTTATGCACAGTGATAATCGATGGCTGTTTTCATTTTGTATTTTTAGGTGGGGTTTTGGCGGTTATGGAAGGTTTGTACCTGCTATTTGACATTGGCCTTTTTGGAGGCATGCAGCTGGAACATTTTAGGATGTTGGATAAAGTTCCTGTTACATGGTTTTGAATTTTGGTTCTCGCCTATTTGTTTGCTTTGTCATGCATGCGTGTAATTTTCTGATTGCTATTATGTAGGCTTGGGCATAGAGAACAAAAGGATGAATGGGTTCCTCGTCGTGTGGATGTCTTTTCTAGACATAATGTTCTTCCTCCTGAGGCAGTGATTTCTGCCGGTTCAGTGAACTCTGCATGTACTGCAGGTATAATCTGTTTTTGTTGTCTTGTCTACTATACATTGAACTTTCTCAGATATGAACCATCTTCATAATAAAATGTTTTTTCGTCACATCTCTTTCCTTAATTTTTATGTCTTTTATTTGTAAGAGATTTAGGCGGTTTCTTTTCTTTGCTTGATGATGGGCATAGCAATTAGTCACCTTGTATATGCTACATGAGGCTTCCAGTTTCTCAACTGAAGTTTGTATGAGCATATGCCTTGCCTCTTTCTGCCTTAATTCTTAAATTTGAATAAAATTAGAGTTACCGCTTTCCACACACACACGTTCTTTTTGGTCTTCCGCTGACTTGTCTTTTCAACACCTTACAAGCTTTAGTAGTCATGCTTCTAACATTTGGTATAGTTTGCCATCCCCAAACATTGGAAGACAGTCTGAAGACATGTTAATGTCATTATTTCATATGTTTGCACAAAATAGCCCTTCATTGATTTTGACTATGCCATTGGCAGTCGAATTATGTCTTCCTGACACCTAAATCCTGAGAATGTTTGGTTCTATTTGATTTATCAGGAGGTGGACATAGTCATGCTTCTAACAATTGGTATAGTTTGCCATCTCCAAACATTCGAAGACTATCTGAAGACATGTTAATGTCATTATTTCATATGTTTGCACAAAAATAGCCCTTCATTGATTTTGACTATGCCATTGGCAGTCGAATTATGTCTTCCTGACACCTAAATCCTGAGAATGTTTGGTTCTATTTGATTTATCAGGAGGTGGACAGTTGTATATGTGGGGCAAAATCAAGAATGCTGGTGATGACTGGATGTATCCTAAGCCCCTAATGGATTTAAGGTTCTATTTTTCTAATTTCATATAATTAACTATGTGATCTGGGTATTGTTATTTCTTTTAATTGTTTGATATCAGTTACAATACAATTCTTGGCCAAGTCCTATTAGGCTTTTTTTCTCTTTTTTGATAGTCTGTCATCATGGCACTTTAGCAGTGGGTTTTGCCAGGGTATTCCACTTTGTAGTCCAACAATTCTTACTCTATGTTTGGATGGGGTAAGGGAGGGGTAATTAATGGATCAGTAAGAGAGGATAAGGAGGGAGAAAGGTAATGAAGGGTACATTAGAAAATTGGTGATGTTTGGGAAACTGTTAATTAAAGGGAAGGTAAGGGGAGTTAAGTTTTATTATTTCTGTTTGGAAAGAGGGGTAAGCGGGGAGACATCAATTATAAAATAAACCTTACTACTGCTTACCCTTTTTTACACCCCAAATCGGGGTGTAAGAAAAAGGACATTACATGGATAAGGTAGGGTAAGCCTGACCCCTCCCATTATGTACCCTTCCATACCCTTGTACCAAAGTGGATACAAGACAACTGATTCCTTACCTTTATTTACCTTCCTTACCTGGAAACCAAACAGTGGGCTGTATCATTTCTAGACAACGTTCTCTGAATGTTGGTTTTTATATCAAGTGCGCACGCGCACATAGAGAGAAGCTTAGAGGAAAATATAGAATCCTTTATAGATGTTGGCCATAAGAAATAGTATGCAGTATTGGACTTTTTGTTGAAGTATGAAGGTGTGTAGAGTTGATATTTTGCTTTTCAACACTCTTTGAATCTTGTACAGAAATCTTTTTTGGAAATGTATTTTTGTAAAGCTTTTATTGTTGTGAGAGCATTGTAGCTAATGCATGGATATAAGCATTTAAATATCAGACATCCTAAGTTGTCTATTGCAGTCTCTAACTCAGCTATAAATAAATCAGATTTTCTCTGTGAACTGGGTGAATTTGTTCTTTACAATTGCTCATAATGCTGATATGTCAAGAATGGAATTCATTCCTAATTTGATATCAAACGTGCCTTAATCTTTTCCATTGCCTAGATGTCCTTATCTGTTTCCCCATTTTCTGATTGTTTTGCATTCTCTGGCTCTTGTTTTGTAAAATGTGAAACTAACTAACTGAAACATGCTTACCAATTGCAACTTTGTCTTCACATTTGCACCTTTGCAGGAATAGGCAATAAGGCTGTCACATTGTTGGTCCAAGGTTCCAAATATAATTAGCACTGCCTCTTGTTTGCTTTTTGTTTTTATGTGATGTTAGTGTGGTTCTTCAAGATTGTTTGTTTGTTTCCTTCATTTTCAGAAATTATACTTGTGGGTATTTTATTTGTTATTCAGATTTGGCTCTGCTTATTTGTTCATGATTGATTGGCTTTAGAGCTTATGTCATAAGTTCAGGATTATCATGTTATGAATCCTATCAATTGACTGTAACACACAAATCACTGTTTTAATAGACATTTTGATCATCTTTTTGTTTTGTTTGGTGTAGTGGTTGGCATTTGCGCTGCATGGATTCTGGAAACATGCACCATTTTGTTGGTGCAGATAATTCCTGCATAAGTTGGGGCCATGCTCAGTACGGTGAACTAGGATATGGCCCGAGTGGGCAGAAGTATGTATTATTGCTTTGCTTCTTCTTGATGCTTCCTTCGGCTATTTATCTATTTCACATTTAATTTTGTTTTTGCATGTCAGGTCTTCAGCTGTGCCCAAGAAGGTAGATATTCTTGAGGGCATGCATGTCATTGGGTGAGCAATGCATTGTACTTATTCTATGTTAAAATTCTGTTCACTTTTTCCTTGTTTTAAAACGACTACTTTAATGTCCAGTGTTGCATGCGGTATGGGTCACTCAATGGCTATAGTTGATAGAACAAATGTCGGTGACAGACTTGATCAGGTATTGTGCAGTCATTAGTGAGATATATTGACGACAATCCCTGTTTACTATTATCTATGCAATTTATAATAGTAAAATAATAACATTTTATCCTTGTTAGATGAAACTTATAATGATAAATATTATTGGTCATGGAGGTAGAGAATATGATATTGACATGATTATCTTGACTTATTTATCGATGTATCTTCTGTGCTAACATTAAAAATCATATGATCTGAGACTCCATGTTTTAGTTAATGATATCTTAAAACACATTTATTCTACTTTTTTCACAGTTAGATGTTTATGACGGCAAGGCGATTGGTGAAGGTATGGCACTGATAAATATTACATTTGATTTCTTTTGTTGCTTCTTAGATTTCCCCATGTTGCGAGTAGGTTTGCTACTTCTAGTCAAGAGTTTTGATTTATGCTGCTTAATGCACAGGGAGTGCAGAACCAGTGAGCTCTACCCCTGCTGCTAAGCAAAATTCCAAGAAAAATGCCTCAAAAGCTTCAGATAATTCCAAGAAAAGGAAGAAATCCAAAGAATCATCGGAAGAAGAGGAAGAGATCAGTGAAGATGAAAGTGATGACAGCGAAGAGCATGTCAATGGCCGAACACGAAAAAGCAAGCGGAGTGGAAAGGGCCAAGGTAAAGGAGCACCGAAGTCTGCATCTGCACGTGGGCGGGGTCGCCCATCTTCATCGAATAAAAATGCAAATTCTTCTGAAGGAAAAACTGGGAAGAGAGGTAGGCCACGAAAAGCATAAGCGCGGACTCCAAGATGAAAATGGAAATTTTTGCTGGTTGGAGAGAATTTGTACTATTTAATAACTTGGGTACTGTATTTGCATTTTTTAATTGCTCAATCATTTTCAATGTTGAGCTCCCTCCAAATCATTTTGTGTTTTCTGTCGAGGAAAACAAATTTCCTGGATTAGCTCCCTAACTGAAACATTTTGGAGGACAGCTTGTACCATTCTCTTTAAAAAAAAGGAAAATTTTCTCATTCTATTGCCCATTTCTCTTTAATTTTCATTTTAGTGCTTAATATTGTTGAGATTATTCGGATTTTAATGTCAGGGAAGTGAAATTTATATATATTTTCATTAAGAACATTAAAGTTTTAGAGAGGATAGGTGTTATGTCATACATTACTCTTAATAGGAAAACCAAACTCTAACTTAGTTGTATTGACTTCCAAGAGAACTTTGTTTTGTAAGTTTCTTTTACCATTTGCGAACTCAATTTTGTTTGTTCTACTAGAATTTATTGAGTATATGTATATGACATTTTCACATCATGGAATGGAAAAAATTTGTCACTCATGAATCATTCCTTTATTCATTTATTTATTTTTAATAAAAACAGTAATATCATTTTATATTTAAAAATTAAAATTGCACATATGTCAAATATGCATTATTTGTTTCCCCTCATAATTTCATTACACACTTTATTTTTAATATTAAGACTACCATCACTCACTTATTTTAAAATTAAAACAGCTTGCATAATTGCGACTGCCCTGTATAATTATTACAATCCAGAAAATAACACAAAGTAGTAAAAATTGACTGCTACATTTAATTACAAGCCCTTGATGATGAATCCTCATATATGCTTCTTAGGTATCAAAATCAGATGGTCTTTCTTATGCACAGCAAGACCAGGCAAAACTCTATCTAAATCTATGTCTTCCCTTTTCATTCCGGCCGGCATTTCCCAATTGAACTTGTACAGAAGATTAGCAAGTGAAAGCTCCAGGTTAGCTATTCCCATTATCATTCCCGGACAAATTCTCCGGCCAGCGCCGAATGGAATAAGTTCAAAATCTTGACCTTTCATGTCAATTTCACTATTCATAAATTTATCAGGATTGAATTCTAATGGCTTTTCCCAAACGTCAGGATCTCTTCCGATTGCAAATGCATTAATATAAACCAGCGTTTTCGCGGGAATTTTGAACCCACCTAAATTGGTTTGTTGCATAGTTTCCCTTGGGATTAACAATGGAGCAGTTGGCTGTAGTCTCATAATCTCTTTTATTACAGCTTTAAGGTAAGGCATTTTTTGAACATCATCGTCAGAAACAGATCCTTTGTTTCCGACGATATTTCTGATTTCATCTTGAGCTTTTTTCATTAGTTCAGGACGTCTCATTAGAAAACTGATTGCCCATATCACGGCAGCTGCACTTGTATCTGATCCTCCAACAAATACATCCTGCCAGTAAATATAAAACCAAAATACGATTAATTAATTTTATATGTATAACAATCTTAATATATTAGTGCCGTTAAAAAGATATGAAGAATACTTTGTATATTTAAAAACTTACTAGTAGGATTGCCTTCAAATGATCCAAAGTAAATTCTTGATCTTTAATAGAATCCTCTTTCAAAAACTGAAGTAAAACATCTAAAATATTCCCACGCTCAGACACAGGTTTTTCTTTGTTTGGATTCAGCTGTTCGTCAATAAGTCCCTGAAGAAATCCATCAAATTCCTTGAAATGCTTTTCCAGGCGAGAAAACATCCCAGAAAATTTATCAAGAACCCAACCGAAATGAGGAAAATAATCAGAAAAGAAGAAAGCGACAAAAAAGAACTGAGTTTCATTCAACAGACGATGGAATCTTTTTGCTTCAGTTCCTCCATCTTCATATCTTCTTCCGAAAGCAACTCTACAAATCAACCCACTCGTAAGAGCCATCATTTGTTCAGTTAAGTTGACAGGTTTGGATTCCTCAGCTAATTTCGATATTTTCCCAATCATACGCGAAACTTCATCTTCTCTAATGGGCCGGAAAGAAATCATTTTATTAGAATTGAAAAGATAAACAATACAGATTTTTCTTATTTCTCTATAATAATTCCCATAAGGTGAAAAAGCCAAGTCTATCCCATTGTAAGCCAATCTCTGCGGACCGGCGAAAAGGGGTCTGTTACAGAACTCAAGATCTTGGGTTTTGAGTACCTCTTTTGCCATATCTGCTGAGGAGATTACGAGGGTTGGCCTTGACCCAATCTTTAATGACATAAGAGGGCCATAATTTTGGGAAAGTAGCCATAGATGTTTTGCTATGTTGGTAAAATCAAGCTGAAGTAAGTTTCCTATCAAAGGAAGACCCTTAGGACCAGGAGGAAGACGACTTGTCGGATGTTTGTTAAGAAAATAAAGTAGGAAAGTAGGGAGAAGAAGTAGAGAAAGTAGAACTAGAAGAAATATTTCAGAAACTGCCATTGCTATGAAATAATGGAGCTGTGGGCACTGGACAGTAAGTAATATCGGATTCCTATAAATAGAAAGCTACCAAGATAAGGTTAAAAACGTAACTCCAGCTAACTATGGACAACAAGATTAGGTTAAAAAGTAAATAGAATATATTATTAGGATAAATTTTAAGGCCAAATTTTAGATTAATATTTTTTATTAAGACTATTTGTTTTTTCCCATTATAAAAAAAAAATAATGGTTTAGAGTTATAGTTGAATCCAAACCGACATCAAGATTATTTTTTTTAATGGAATTAAGAGTTTTAAATATGCATATTCCTCTTCAATAATCTAAATATATCTTTCTCGTATGCAATATTCAAATAATATTTAGAAGAATGATGATATAAAACTTTGACACAATCATAAATTAAATTGTGATTAGATATTTCATGAAAAATGAGATCCTTAATACTATTATGTTTGGATTCTATAAAAGAATATTACGTTTGGATTAATTGAATCTTTTTAACTCGGTGAAATTGAACATAATTGAATAAATATATGTAATACAAAATATGCAACTCACTAAGCTCATGTACATATAAACCATATAAAATACAATAATTTTTATGATAGAAATATTGTGTGAGGGGTCACAAACCTCAAAAGATTTTTACACGGACATGGTTAATATATGATCACATGTATTTTCTAGGCATTAGATAAAGAGGAGATTTCTTGTGCATGGTAATACCAGGTCGTGCTTCCATGTCTAAATCTTCTTTCTTCATTCCAATAGGCATCTCCCAATCAAACTTATGGAGCAAATTAGCTAGAGCAATCTCAACATTAGCAAGACCCATAAAAATTCCAGGACATATTCTTCGTCCAGCTCCAAACGGTATCAGCTCAAAATCTTGCCCTTTCAAATCAATAGAACTACTACCCAAGAATCTCTCTGGACAGAATTCTTCAGGATTTTGCCAAACGTCAGGATCTCTTCCGATCGCCCATACGTTTACGTAAACAACAGTTTTAGGAGGGATATCATACCCATTTATATTGCAATATTGAGTTGATTCTCTAGGGATTAAAACAGGAACAGTTGGTTGTAATCTCATTGTTTCTTTAATTATAGCTTTCATGTAAGGTAGGTTTTGGATGTCTTCTTCATTTACAAAACCTTTATTTCCAACAAAGTTTCTAATTTCTTCTTGAACTTTCTTCATTGCTAAAGGATTCTTCATTAGAAGAGTCATGGCCCAAACCACAGTTGCTGCACTAGTGTCTATTCCAGCCACAAATACGTTCTACATGTAAACAACATAGAAAGAAAATATTATTTTTATATTTATGTTTTAATTTCGTAGAGTGATAAAATTTGTGTTTCAATCAAGAAAATCACATACTATAAATAAAGAAATTAAATTCAAGATTAAAATATGTAATATGATACTTATTACTTACCATGAGCACAGCTTTGATATGATCAAAAGTGAGATGAATTTGAGAAGAATTATCCTTCAAAATTTGAAGTAAAACATCAACAATGTCTTCTTTTTCTTCTTCTTGAGGCTTTAATCTATTTGGATTAACATGTTCTTTAATCATGTCTTCATAAAAAACATCCAACTCTTTAAAATTCTTTTCTAAACGATAAATTAATTTGGTAAACTTATCAATAAAACCCAAAAAAGGAAAATAATCAGAAACAAAAAAACTTATAAACAAAGCTTGAGTTTCTTTAAGCAACTCCTCAAACCTACTTCCTTCTTCTTTTTCTTCATCCAACCTTCTCCCAAAAGCAACTCTAAAAATTACACTACTAGTAAGACCCATCATAGCTGAAGACAAATTTATAGGCTTAGAAGCATTAGCTAATTGAGAAATCTTATTAATCATATGAGAAACTTCAGATTCTCTAATGGGTTTGAAATTTTGGACTGCATGAGAATTCAAAAGATGAACTATACAAATTTTTCTAATTTCTCTCCAATAACTACCATAAGGTGCAAAAGCTATATCTAAACCATTATAAGATAATTTTTTCTGGCCAAAAAGGAAAGGTCTACTACAAAATATAAGATCATGTGTTTTTAAGACTTGTTCAGCCATTTCTGCTGAAGAAATTACTAAAACTTGTATAGAACCCAGACGTAAAGACATTAAAGGTCCATATTTTTTAGAAAGGTGCCATAGACAAAGATGAGGAGCTAAGTTATCAAGTTGGTGCAAGTTGCCTATGAATGGAAGGCCTTTTGGACCAGGTGGCAGATGAAGAAATTTGTTTTTCTTAACTTTGTGTTCATGGAGAAAAAGAAGCAAGAGAAAGATTAGAAGAGATAATGTTAGGAAGATCAATAAAACCATTTTGTTCTGTTTTTTGTGTAATCAAAATGAGGTACAAAGTCTTGTAGTTGTATATAAATATGGGAAAATTACGATTTCGTCACTTATGAGGTGTGGTGAATATTACTCATCGCTCATAATTGAACATTTCGAGGGTGGTGCTTTATGGCCCTTACTGCTAGCAAGCAAATCTTTTGATTGTTGTTCTTAAAAAAATGGATATTTGGAATGAGAAGACGAAAAGAAAAAGTATGGCCTTAAATAATGACAAATTAAATCAAGCAGGACCAAAGATAACTATTACATTACATTCTAAAAATGAGAAACAAACAAAAGCGACCCATTCAAATCAACTTCAGCTTGGCCTCTTTCATTTAATGCAAGCCACATATTCACCCATCGATCTACGTGTTGCTCAGCAGAAAGAAGAAAAGGCTCAATCGCTCACATTTAGCTAGGGTTCCTATCTACATCCATATATACTCATAAATAAAAGAATTTGAACAAAATTTCAAATTTTGGATAAATTTTTAATAAAAATACGCAAAAATATGATCTAGTGGCAAGTATATCTATCAACTAACTATGACAATGGTCAAAAACTAAAGTACAAATTTCCAATTCTTGATACTAAAAAAACAAAAAGCCATGGCATATGATATTGATGTTGATATTGAGAATGGAGCACTGGTAATCCCATCAACTAAGATAATAAGACCAACTAAGTACAAGAGTTGAAGAACAAATAAACTAAGGATAATAACAGCATTTCATGCCAAAATTGAAGGCAAACAAGCTAAAGAGGCCATTGATTTGCCAGTCAAAGATTACTTAGATGCTGCCTTTTTTATGCTTCTGCTCCATCTCCAACTGAGAACTTAAAGTCTGAGTTACTTGCCATATCACAACTACAATGTGTTAAAAGGGTATTTTCGTTCTTCTAATCAATAAATCCAGCTTCCAATTTTAGAAATGGTAATGATGGAGCTCTCGACAATTGACAGTTAATTTTCAATCTGTTCTTCTCTACTGCTTCATTAAGAAGAGGAAGAAAAAAAAAAAAACAAATCAGAAAACTTTTCAGTTTTAGCTTTTAATGAGCAGATAAAAAAGTTGTAAGAGAACATTCTTCCAGGACCATTGGCGAGCAAACTACCAATTAAGGTAATTATTGACATTTGATTTGCCGTTGCCAAAATAGCAAAATTTTGCAAAAGTAAGTATTCCTGGAAATCATAGAGCAACATTATTAGCACCTTCATCGTATGATCTAACGTTTGGCACATTAAGTTTGTTTGTGTATGAAATTTCTCCCCCTTGATAGAATTTACTAGTAATCCCTACAATGGTCATCCAGCTACAACCAAGAATTCTATTCTATCATCCTTCTCCCGCAGCCCAAATAAAAACTGATAACCAGACGTAATACTAGAATTCACTTGTTCATGCTAACATTACTTCATACATAAGATATGTCTATTTTAATCACTTGCCAGTCGAACATTATCAGTAAATCAGGACGGCAATCTTAAAAATTCATAACAAAGCTTACATCTTTAATTAAACATAATTTCTTTTTGGTTTGGTAATCGGTAAATTACCGTCTGTAATCGGTATCAATAACCGGTAATGATGCTAAAAATTTCGGTTACCAACACCATTCGGCATTAATAATGGTGATGATAAAAGTTGTAGAATTGTAAAATTAGGAATTGGAATTTGTAAATTAGGGTTCTTGTTCATAAACCCTTGTATGTTTATTATTGATCCCAGAACTTGTTTTTATAAGATTACAATTTGTATACTTTGATTT